>CAJJDM010000129.1:0-15026 GCA_905182975.1 Paramecium primaurelia
ATCATAGTTTATAATTATCAAATAAAGGTATTGTTTATGCTTGTGGATATGCATAACATGGATAATTAGGTTTTAAAGCTACTGAAAATCAGAACAAATTTTAATTAGTAATAGGATTATCTGGAAAAACTATAGTCTAAATTGCTGCTGGTTGGAATCACTCAATTGTATTGACAAGTCATTCTGATGTCTACACTTGTGGACATAATTAAGCAGGGCAACTTGGAATTGGTGATTATGAAAGTAGAACTTAATATATAAGAATCAATTTCTTGGAATAAAGAAGAATTAAATAATTATTTGCAGGAGGAAATCATTCTTGGGCATTAATTGATTATAATCAACCCAGAATTGATGATTATTCTCCTCCTTCTCCTCTAAACGAAGAAGCTAAAATAGAAAACTTTACTTAAAAGTTTAAAATGTTTAAATGTTTAATAATATTCATTTTTAATAATTTTCCCATTATTACTGAAGTTAAAATGCATCATAGATTTGTCAAAATTTAAGTGCCAGCATAATTTTAAACTACTATTTAGGCTAAGATTAATGATTACTTAATTTTATGCAAAAAGATCCAAATACAAAATTAAGTAAAATTTAGAATGATGCTCTTGCTTTAGGAGTAAAAGAAGAAAATAATAAGTATATATATTTTTATAGATTTAGATTATCATTTACTATTATGATGGTTATGGATCTATCATCATATAAAATGCCATTTGAGGATATAGATGAAGGCAAAGTGAATCAAATTGGTAAACAATTTATTGTGAAAAGAAGTACTTTCAATAAAAATCCTATATATGATTAGATTATATAGGCTGAAAAGATAATGAACATTCCAGGAATTTCAATTAAATTCTTGGAACTCAGACCATTATAATGAATGATTCTACTTATGAATTATAAACTCTTTTATAATTTTTATAATTTTGTTTTAGATAATTTAATATTAATAAATGCAACATCATCTCAAATTTTGAAGTAATCTATAATACTACATTAAATTCATGAATTGAAATTTTGGAAGTAGATAAACGATTTGATATAAATGAATTTGAATTCAAGAAATCGAAAAGATTGTATGTCACAGAACAAAAATCATGAACTTAGATGACTTAAGTGCATAATGATTATAAATGTTTTGAAAGAGTAATCATCACTAAATTGATATCTAAATGCTTAGTTTATCTCATAAATAACTAAGAATTGAATAAAGATATTAGTCTACATACTATAAGTATCACCTCAATTCAAAAAAGTAGTCGCTATAAATAGAATGAAATTCCTATTAATAAGTTGACAGACTTTTAAGAATTGATTGTTTAACAAGGTATTTAGTTAAATAAACACTTAGGATAATTAAAGTCTTTAATAAGTACATTCTTAAAACAAGGAGATCATAATTCTAATTATTATTTTGATAAATGATATACTTAGTATTTGATTGACTGCACAGTAAACATCTACTTTCAACAGCAACTATTTTATTTATGATAATATCACTTATTTCTTCTTCAGCTATAAATTAGATAACTATATGAAAATAAAAATAGACCAAACTCTCATTCTTTAATACTTTTTGATACAAATATAAGAGCAATAATGAAAGTCTTATTTTCACATCTATCATTGTTAAATAACAAATTAGATTAAGGATTCAGATTTTATTTTAGAGAAAAATTCTGATATTCATTTTATGTAAATCCCATTATTCAATATCTATCCATTTATTATGTTGAATATATTCATTAGTCTGGATACTTAAAATAGATATCGAAGAAGACTTAGCAAGTCTTTTAAGCGATTACAAGTAAGAAATTTAATATTATAAAACATGTTCTTATTCCGTTCTTCTTCCTATTACAAATAATATTCCTTAAAATTTGAAAAAATTGGTTAATAACTTTTATCAAGTGAAGGAGTTCTATTAATTTAAAAGTAAGTTATTTTTGAAAAACCCATTAAATATGTTGTTGAACCTTTTGAATGACAAATTTCAAATAAATATTAAATTCAAAATGATCTATACATATTTTTAGTACTCAATAAAGAAATAAAAAATAAAAAAGTTACTTATGATAATCTAGCAATTAATAATTAACATCATCACATGTATAAAAATATTAATAAATCATTAAACATTAATTGATTAATTTGATATAAATAATCAGAAAAAATAATGACAAAAAATATCCTTAATAATGATATATATTAAGTAACATGAACCTTAAAAATTTACCTTATATGAAAGATAACATCCTGTAAATAAATAAGATTAATAGCTGCCAAAATAATAAATCATGTATCAAAATGCTTAACAGGTTCAATTGTTGGGTTTGGAAAATTAATTATAATCTGATTAATTATAATGATAATAATTATTGTCAAAATAATTAGTGGTAGTGTTGTTATTTTTATCTCAAAAATCATTTGGAAAATCATGTAATCTTTCCTAATAATCCATTCTGGAGTAGATAAGGCTGCTACCAACCGGCATAGTGTCCTTTTAATCCTTTATCCCAATACACTTTTGATAAAGACTTGAGAGTTGGGTTATGATTTATAATTTGAGTTTTTTCCATTTGATAAGCTGCTATTACATCATCAAATGGTTAAACAAAGTAAATGTGTAGAAATTCTAAATAAATTCAAGCAATAAATACATATCAAGATGTTTTTATGAGAAATCATTTCATTTTTATTTCATAATTGACACATTAGATTCAATTTTTGTTAGTGTTCCTAACTTTCACCCAATCTCCAAATTTATTATTATTATTATTCTACCCTATTATTTAAGAGTTACTAATTTTAAATTATATTCTTTAATTTTTTGATTTTAATAAGTACAAACTTTGATTCTAGAAAAGTTAGAATGTTTACACACTAATAAATAATTCTTTTCAATTTAAACTTTAAAATTAAATAATATATTTTGTTTAAAAAATTAAAATCCTTAGTTAGCTAAATATGATATTTCTCTCTTCAAGGATTTTATGCAGATGTTTAATTCAAAAATGGGGGGATGCATAAAACAAGAAATGATGAACTATTTAATTTAAAAAAGAATTTCAATTAGTACAACCATACTAGCTCCATCATTATAAGAATGAGAATTCCCATAAAGATTTATGTTGAAATGAAAAAATAAAATCTATTATTAGTTCAGTGTAATTGATTTCATAGGCTGAATCAAACTTCATTTAACATATTGACTAGGAATAAATTGAAGAATCAAACAGTTAAATTGATTAGTTCAGGTTCAAATCATTCAGGAATTGTAACATATGATGATCAACTTTTTATTTGTGGTTCTGCATTACACGGTTTGCAATTCAAATTAAAAAAATAATTTAGGTAAACTTGGTGTTGAAGATGCAAATCAACCATCTTATCCAAAATTCTTACTTGTTTAGGCTATGAAAGGCTTATTTGTGACTTAAGTGGCAACAGGAGATTATCATACTTTATGTTTATTAGACAATTGATAAGTATATGCTTGGGGTGGCACTCTACATAAAAAGTTAGGATCTAAAGCAGGTAAACCAGCAAGAATAGAAACATTAAAAAAAACTATTGTTTAAATAGGCTGTGGAGATTTTCATAGTGCTGCATTGAGTGCTAATGGAGATCTTTTTACTTGGGGAGGAGGAGGAAGAGATTATAATAGAGGTCAATTGGGTCATGGACATTTAAATGATGTGGAAACTCACTAAGTCGTTAAAGATAATATCGTCAAATTCAGTTGCGGTGGTTATCATATGATGGCATTGGATAAGGATGATGAATTTTAGTCTTGGGGTTCTGGAATGTATGGAGAAACTGGCTAAGAAATTCTAAGATAGCTTATTACCAAAAAAAGTTAAAATTCATTTCAATCAAAAACATATTATTATTGATGATCTTTATGTGTAGAATAAATAAGGTATTATAAATTTTGAATATAGAATCAACTATAAAGGAAATTAGTCTAGGAGGACATCATAGTTTATTATTATCAAATAAAGGTATTGTTTATGCTTGTGGATATGCATAACATGGATAATTAGGTCAAGAATCAATTTCTTGGAATAAAGAAGAATTAAATAATTATTTGCAGGAGGAAATCATTCTTGGGCATTAATTGATTATAATCAACCCAGAATTGATGATTATTCTCCTCCTTCTCCTCTAAACGAAGAAGCTAAAATAGAGAACATTACTTAACCTCTTGATCAAGGCATATAGGATTTAGAAATAGTTATTACTGAAGTTAAAATGCATCATAGATTTGTCAAAATTTAAGTGCCAGCATAATTTTAAACTACTAATTAGGCTAAGATTAATGATTACTTAAATTTTATGCAAAAAGATCCAAATACAAAATTAAGTAAAATTTAGAATGATGCTCTTGCTTTAGGAGTAAAAGAAGAAAATAATAAGTATATATATTTTTATAGATTTAGATTATCATTTACTATTATGATGGTAATGGATCTATCATCATAGAAAATGCCATTTGAGGATATGGATGAAGGCAAAGTGAATCAAATTGGTAAACAATTTCTTGTAAAAAGAAGTACTTTCAATAAAAATTCTATATATGATTGGATTATATAGGCTGAAAAGATAATGAACATTCCAGGAATTTCAATTAAATTCTTGGAACTCAGACCATTATAATGAATGATTCTACTTATGAATTATAAACTCTTTTATAATTTTTATAATTTTGTTTGAGATAATTTAATATTAATAATCTATAATACTACGTTAAATTCATGAATTGAAATTTTGGAAGTAGATAAACGATTTGAGATAAATGAATTTGAATTCAAGAAATCGAAAAGATTGATTTTTCATATGTCACAGAACAAAAATCATGAACTTAGATGACTTAAAAGCATAATGATTATAAATGTTTTGAAAGAGTAATCATAACTAAATTGATACCTAAATGCTTAATTTATCTCATAAATAACAAAGAATTGAATAAAGATATTAGTCTACATACTATAAGTATCACCTCAATTCTAAAAAGTAGTCCCAATAAATAGAATGAAATTCCTATTAATAAGTTGACAGACTTTTAAGAATTGATTGCTTAAAAAGGTATTTAGTTAAATAAACACTTAGGATAATTAAAGTCTTTAATAAGTACATTTCTTAAAACAAGGAGATCATAATTCTAATTATTATTTTGAAAAATGATATACTTAGTATTTGATTGACTGCACAGTAAACATCTACTTTCAACAGCAACTATTTTATTTATGATAATATCACTTATTTCTTCTTCAGTTATAAATTAGATAACTATATTGAAAATAAAAATAGACCCTATCATTGTTTAATAACAAATTAGATTAAGGATTCAGATTTTATTTTAGAGAAAAATTCTGATATTCATTTTATGTAAATCCCATTATTCAATATCTATCCAATTATTATTTTAATATATTCATTAGTCTGGATACTTAAAATAGATAAGAAATTTAATATTATAAAACATGTTCTTATTCTGTTCTTCTCCCTATTACAAATAATATTCCTTAAAATTTGAAAAAATTGGTTAATAACTTTTATCAAGTGAAAGAGTTATATTAATTTAACAGTAAGTTATTGTTGAAAAACCCATTAAATATGTTGTTGAACCTTTTGAATGACAAATTTCAAATAAATATTAAATTCAAAACGATCTATACATAATTTTAGTACTCAATAAAGAAATTAAAAATAAAAAAGTTACTTATGATAATCTAACAATTAATAATTAACATCATCACATGTATAAAAAGATTAATAAATCATTAAACGTTAATTGATTAATTTGATATAAATAATCAGAAAAAATAATGGCAAAAAATATCCTTAATAATGATATCTATTAAGTCACATGAACCTTAAAAATTTACCTTATATGAAAGATAACATCCTGTAAATAAATAAGATTAATAGCTGCCAAAATAATAAATCACATGTATCAAAATGCTTAACAGGTTCAATTATTGGGACTGGAAAATTAATTATAATGTGATTAATTATAATGATAATATTATTGTCAAAATAATCAGTGGTAGTATTGTTATTTTTATCTCAAAAATCATTTGGAAAATCATGTAATCTTTCCTAATAATCCATTCTGGAGTAGATAAGGCTGCTACCAACCGGCATAGTGTCCTTTTAATCCTTTATCCCAATACACTTTTGATAAAGACTTGAGAGTTGGGTAATGATTTATAATTTGAGTTTTTTCCATTTGATAAGCTGTAATTACATCATCAAATGGTTAAACAAAGTATATGTTTAGAAATTCTAAATAAATTCAAGCAATAAATACATATCAAGATGTTTTTATGAGTAATCATTTCCTTTTTATTTCATAATTGACACATTAGATTCAATTTTTGTTAGTGTTCCTAACTTTCACCCCATCTCCAAATTTATTATTATTAATCTACCCTATTATTTATGAGTTACTAATTTTAAATTATATTCTTTAATTTTTTGATTTTAATAAGTACAAACTTTGATTCTAGAAAAGTTAGAATGTTTCCACACTAATAAATAATTCACTTCAATTTAAACTTTAAAATTAAATAATATATTTTGTTTAAAAAATTACAATCCTTTGTTAGCTAAATATGATATTTCTCTCTTCAAAGATTTTATGCAGATGTTTAATTCAAAAATGGGGGGGATGCATAAAACAAGAAATGATGAACTATTTAATTTAAAAAAGAATTTCAATTAGTACAACCATACTAGCTCCATCATTATAAGAATGAGAATTCCCATAAAGATTTATGTTGAAATGAAAAAATAAAATCTATTATTAGTTCAGTGTAATTGATTTCATAGGCTGAATCAAACTTCATTTAACATATTGACTAGTATTAAAAAAATAGTTGAAAAAGATTTTTAATTGAATAATCCTCCAATATTTCATATACTCCTATCAACAAATCAATTAAAAATACTCATGTTTTAAGTCATAAATATAAAATGAGTAAAATTTATAAGCTGCTTATTTTGTAAATTTTACAAAAATGATTGTTAAATACAGAAAATTATTTAAAATAAATATTTCCCTAAAAAAATAAAAGATGATATACATAATAATTCAAAGATAATTGTCATTCTTTTCATACATTTGCCAAAAATAAAAAAATGAAAATAGTTATCAAATCACAAAGCCAAGATATTATTAAGGATAAAATCATCATACAAGAACATGATAAATTAATATTTTAATAGCTATTGAATGATATGAAATAAATAAAAAGAAATTATTTGTATTACTTATTCAAAAATAAATCAATGTCTCAAAAACACGATATTGAGTCAAAAGCAGTAATAGGTTTATTTAAAAAACAATTTGAAGAGATATAGCTTTATATAACTCATGTAGACTTGCTATTCAAGACAAAAAATTTTCAATAAGATTAAGTAATTCTTAAATAATAAATCTGATTTCAATGATAAAGAATGTATTGCTAGACATGAAATTTAGCATACAAATAAAAATGCAAGATGATAATATGGCTACTTTTGAAACTATGAAATTTTTTGAAAATACTAAAACTATTCATTAAATAGCATTGGAATATTTTAAGAATGAATCTATTTAATTGTTAGGTAATAGAATATTGTATAAAAAATCATAGGCAATTTAATGAAAACATGGGAATAATCATTTGAGAATTAAAATGAAATGTGCAAAGATAATTTAGAATTTTGTTAGACCATTGAAAAATTATCGATGAGACTAATAAAATTGAAGATTCTCAATTCAACCCCACAATTTAAAAAATACTCTCTAAAAAAGACAGAAGTCTAATTCTTAAAGGATTCGAACTGATTTAATAGAGTTATATATTTATTTTATCTATATATAGACGTAAATTGCAATAATTTATTCAACAATCAAGAATTTTTCTAATGATATTTTTTTGTAAATGGCTTAATATTTATTTTGAAAATCAATCATAACCTAGTGAGGTTTTTATTATAATAGAGAAATCGTTTATATAAATGTGAGTATATTTTTCTGTTTTTCGTTTCTTTCAAAAATTGGTGTTCTAAAAATAATTCATTGGAATCCTGTGGAAATGGTTAATAATAATATGCATGAAAATGGTTTACTTTTAATTAATTTTTATAAAAAATAATTATAATTGAACTTTCTTACACAATTATTATTGTAATTAGAGAATTATAATTGAGTTTTTTTGATTAATGAACTAAATGAACATATTTTTTCAAGTAATTTTAAAGAAATCAATATAAGATTATAACCTGATTTTATATAATGATTGCTTTAATGAGAAGAATAATGCTGAGAACTCAAATAATTCTCTCTTAACATAGTACTACCAAATTATTGAAACTAATTGAAAAACCATTCAAAATATTAAAATAATAAATTTGCATAGCAATTAATTATGTAAAAGGTATAAATTATTCTTATTAATTCAGAAAGATTATGGTTTTGGTGGGGATGAAAAAGTGAAGAAAATTAATAATGAACATTATGATGAGGCGATTGAATTGGAAGATAGAGATGATGGAGAAATTGGTAGTGGTGAAGAAGATGAAGATTAATGTAACGTTTTTACCTACTATTCTATTAGATTAAGCTGGTGCTAGAGGAGCCCAATAAGCTGCACAAAGTGTCGGGTTTTAAGAAGGAAAGGTTCCTTTACCTGCTAGTGCTTACAATTCAAATGATTATTTAAATTTATAAGTAGGTGCAGAAGTCAAATAATTGTTTGAGGTATTTCTATTTTTAATTTAAGATACAAAGCTCCTTAAATGGTTTTGGATGCAAAATTAAAACCATTTATTCCAGATTATGTAACTGCTATAGGTGAAGTTGATGCGCACATAAAAATACCAAGACCTGATGGCTAACCTGAGACACTTGGTTTGTTACATTAGTAATCTATCTATATAATTTTAAGGATGAACCTACTCTTAATCAATCTAAAAAGGCTAAATTAGATTTATTGATGAGAGAATATGTAAAGGTAGCAAATAGGGGCAAAAATACTACTATCCATGCTATTGAAAATGCTGATAAAAATCCAAAAGAAATTACAGCCTGTATTAATGATGTGGCAGAAATACATAAAAAAAAGTCACCTCCATCTTGTTTCATATTCTAAAATTATGCCTGATATTGAAGAATTAATGTAAGTCTGGCCTGAAGAAATCAAAGACTAATTCTAAAGCAATTAATTACCAGGTGATAATATTGATGTGGGTTTATAAGAATATTGTTAATTCTCATGCAATTTGTTAGATATTCCTGCTCATTCAATTAATAATAATAGAAATATCATCGAGTCTTTGCATGTTTTATTTACATTGTTTTCGGAATTCAAAACAAATTAACATTTTAGATAAAACAATGATGAAATTTAATGAATTTTCAATATTAAAACATTATTTTCATATTAATCTTTCTATTCAGATTTAATTAATTTGAAAATATCTATATTCATTATTAACAAAGAAAAACTATAAATTTTAAATTCTAATTAATATTAAAATTGTTTGTTATTTGATAAATTCTTTTACATTTTAGAAAAAATGACAAAATTTCAATGATTAAAAAAAACAAGTTGAGATAAAAATCAAACTTTGTAAAATCAACTTTTCTAGTAATTGGAATGATTATTATGAAAAATTAAAGAATTACCATTAAATATTTCATTTATTACTAATAAGAAAAAAAATGATTATAACAATAATTTGGAATAAATTTTTAAATTTATTAATTAATCAAACTCATACATAAATGAATTCTTGCTTTATCTAAATTTGGATATATAAATTCAGAAATTTAGTTAAAAAAAGAATTGCTTTTCTCAAAATCATTAAATTAATAACAGTTAGATTTAATATTGATATATAAATATCTCTAAGTAAATTTACTTAAAACATGGAATTTTGACAAAGGATTATATTATAGAAGAAAACTAAGCAAATTTAACAAGGAATGATAATTAATAAGTTAATTAGTAGATTAATTAAAATCTGATTAAAGGGAAAAAATTTAAAAAAAGGTTTCATTTCTTCACTTATTTCTTAGTAGATCAATTACATAATTATATATTATGTATAAAGAGGGAAAATGTTAATAAGAATTAGCAGCCTCTAATTATTCATACTGGATGGTTTATAATCAAAATAAGGTCTATATTTGTAAAGGTAATTGAATTTTTCTTCAATTTAAAAGCCATTACTTAAAAATTACATAATTTTATCAATAAATACACTGAGGCTATTAGTTGTTTGACATAGCCTTTTAAATCAATCCATTCAATAATATTGCATAAAATAATCAAAGATCTTCAATTATCATTTTGCAGTAACGACATTTTCTTTAAGGTTTATTAAGTACAAAATATAAATTTGCTGATACTTTTGTGTTATAGATATCTCATTAAGTATCAGTTCAAATAATAAGTAACCATATTCTAATAAAGGATATAATTTAAATAAAAATAGGTTTTACCTTATGGAATTTGCAAAGGTACTAAGAAGATTTTGTTACTTACGAAAAAGCGATAGAGCGCATAAAAATAAAAGCATTTCTAAAATTTAAACTATTTAATAGGCCCATATTATAAAATAATGGTGTTCCATTTCTAATACTAAAATAACAGAAATATGCCTACGCAATTTAATGTTTTAACAATGCATTATTCTAAAAAATAGGGAAGATGAGGCTTATGAAAACACGAAAGATTGTAAACTTTCTCCCTAATTATTTTCAACAAAATACAAAATAAGCAATTTTCATAAAAATATTGAAGTGCAGGAATTTTTTATTAAGCAATCTTTCTTAAAATAGATACTATTATATTATACCTCATAGTATTTTATGTTCTTATATTTAAGCTGGCTCATTATACACATTTTTTAAAGTGTGTTTTTGAAAAAGGAAGCAAAATAATATTATTATGAAGCATTAAATATAGGAAAATCTAAATTCAGAGTAAGAATATATTCTATGATATGTATTTTATAGTAAATGTTTATAAATAGTATTCTAATGCTTATTGAGTTTCATTCATGAATTATGAATTGTACTTATCAAGTAAAATTTTGATCATTAATAGGCATTCACCTAAGATTAATTTAATTATCTTACATAGAGAATAAAATAATGGAGTACAAATTCATTTTGTAATAGCATTTAAAATTCAAATAATTTTAATTAATTACATTTGAATAACCAAAATAAGGAATAGCAGAAAAAATAAAAAAATGTTAAAAAAATGAGTATTCTTAGAATATATAACAAAAATTTTTATTATGAATCTTTAATAAAGTATTTTATTATTAATAATGTTAATACTATAAAACATTTATTAAATAAATAATAAAACAAAATATACACTCATTTGGGATTGAACTCAAGATTTTTAATTTGTGGTGATTCATTAAGATAGGAAAGTTATTAACATGTTTATACCGGTGTTGATTTAATATTTAAATTTTGAATTATATGCCAGGCCTTTTGAATAAAGTAACATCCCCATTACGTGGTGGTGGTTGTGGATCTTTGAAAACATTTCCCAACACAGAAATAGTGTTAAAGTCTGATATTTAAGACATAGAAAATTTCATTTCTAGATTTGATTCTTTTGTCTAAACGATTTCCACTAAATCAGCTGTTGCAGCTAATTAAACAGAAGCTTAAGAAATAATGATAGCTATATAATGGTTTATTTTTTAAGAGGAAAACATTTATAAACTCATTAAGAATGCCTAAAAAGTCTTGAAATCATACAATTTAATTATAAATGGAATCCGAAAATTATTAGAAAGTTGTTTGATCTATGTCAGAACGGATTCATTTATATGTTTATTCATCTTAAAGATTACAGCATCTCTATCTAAGGTGATATTTAGTTTTCATATAAGTAATGATTAGAGATAATTGAACTGCGATGCAAAATAGAAATTTTTAGATATTTGCGATGAATTAAAATAATAAATGGAAATAGAGAAGAATGATTTCATTCAAAATTAATTGGAACTTTACCTTTTCCTAACAAAAACTTCATTTCAAATGGCCCCAAATGATGATAAAGAACGGAATGATATTTTAAAAGGTTTTTTAAATGGCATTTTTGAATCCATAATTGATATGAAACCTAATGCTGAATTATTGATATCATTGTTTCGTGGAGTCTACATGCTTTACAATCAGTATGTGAATTAAAAAAATAGATAATAATATGAAGTTTATTTTTCAATAGATATGTTGTAATGGGAAATCATATATAACTTTAAAAATGCTGGCTAAAAGAATTTGGATGAAATACTCTTACAAATAGAGGAAACACATGAAAAAATTGTGAAAAATTCAAGGAATTGGGAAAACCATTATTTGTGGATTTAAATGATTGGAACAATCTTATTATATAATCCTCTTATAAAAAAAAAAAAATTAAAACAGTTAACGAGCTCTTTCAATCTCGAAGCAAAACCAATGTACATATGGAAGGAATATCTGAACAAAAGATTTCTAATTTAAATAAATCATAGCAATGACTAAGCTTTAATTTTGCTTTATTAATTTACAAATAAATAATTAACTTAAATTGATAAATTAATACTAGAAGACACTTTCAAAGAATGGGAAAACTTCATGGTGCTTAAAGACTTCTTACTGAAGGAAAGAAATGATAATATCCATTTTACATTTGGTTCCTATCTAAAATTTTAGTTAGGAAGCATGGAACCCTAAAAAAATGGATATATAGAGGCAATTAGCAAAATTTAACAATTTTTTCATTTCATTATTTCAAATAAATTACTAGCATTAATTCAAGAAAATGATGAGAGATTGGGAGTCATAGTTAAAAATTACCAAAATTTTTACAAAGAAAATAACTATTTTAATGAAACAATAGAATAAGCCACATATAACTCATAATTAAAACGAATAGTTTTCAACTTTAAAGAATTTTTCTAAAACACTCTCAAAATTATTAAAATTATTGGGCATAGTTAAAGGAAATAAACTTTTTAGATAGAATAACTTAAATAGAAAAAGATTGATGAATTCAATTTTTTTTTTAATCTTAAGTATATGATGAAACTAGTATAATAAATATTATCTTAAGCAATTTAAGATATTAAAAATAAGAGAAATGAACCTGATGAAATCATAATTCTTTAATAAGAGATTGAATTGATTTAGGAAGAATTTAAACATATAAATCTAATAGATAAATAATTTTCATTTTTCCATTAGTTCAAGTAGAAACTACTTGCATTACCAAATGCAACTCAAAACTAGAAAAAATTTTTGGAAGAAGCTCAATGTATGTTAACTCGTATTCAAGAAAGTGAAAAATATGTTTCAGAGATAGAAATTTTTTTTCTTCAAAAGGATAACTTAATTCAATACTTTTAATGGTTATTGAATAACCTAAATTGTAATTATGAAGACCAGATCTAAGAACTACAAAAATACTGTTAAGAATTTATTGAAAACTTTAAGACAATTCTAATTTTACAATATGAAATAGAGTCCGTTTCTAAAACTGAAATAGAGTCTGTTTCTAAAACTGAAAAATTAAAAGAAATTAAATAAAAATATTCTAGCAAGCTTTCATTGAAATGTATACAACAATAAAGATTGAAAAATTTAAAGCTTAAATTAAAATTAATTAATTTCAAAGAATGTTTTTAAAAGATTATAACAATACCATTAGAAGAATTTTAAGAGTTATAAAAAATTATCAATTTGGATGAATTTCTACTTGATGTAGTTAAGAATTATCCAAAACGAATAATTTGTTGTGACAGTTAATTTTATAAATAAACTATTGCAGAATTAAGTAACTTAGAAATTACTGAACAAGACTATTAAAATAATTTAATACAATAAAAAGGGATTTTAGATTATCTTATATTTAAATTAACTCTAGAAGAATAATTAATTGACATGGAAAGAATAGATTTAGAATTAATCGAAAAGGAATTTGGCGAATTTTATATGGAAGATACCGATTCTTTATCTCTTCCTCAAAGAATAATGAAAATTATAAAAAGTGTTTCAATAGACACTATTACTATTAACTATCTTAATCAAAATTAATTGAATATTGAAAGAGAAAAGTATGAGATATTACTATTATAATTAAGAAAAATTAACCTCTAAGAAAATTGTGAAGTTGTAGAAGAACTTAAATAACTAATCAGTCAGATCTAAATGATTGTTAAAATATTGAGGGCTTCTGTTAACCAAGACCTAGAAATTTTCCAAATGCCAATCTTTAAAAGAGTTAAAGAATTAAAACAAAAATTTGATAAATTTAACACAAAATATGATGTAAGAACAAAGATGAGAAGAAAATTGTCGAGGACAAAAATTATGTCCAAAACAAAATTAGAACAAATTTATCTATCATTATTAGCATTCTATAAATATTACTTAAGAGAACAAGTTAAGTGAAGCAAAAGTTGAACAAATTGCTTTAAAATGTTACAAATTTTACTCTACAAGAGTGTTACGATGAAATGTATACAAGTTTTTCAAGTTGGTTTTAAAAACTTTTAAACCAAAGGAAAAAGAATCAAGTTAAGAATACTTTTCAAGAATTTAGAACAACATATTGTCTTGTGTAAATTAATCAGACAACAATAATAGTTAATCAACGAATATTGTTGATTTTCTCTATAAGCTAATGGCTGAAACAAAAGAAACTTTAAAAATTTCTAAGTGGGAATTCTAGGAAATTTCATTTAATCAAGATTATTTAGTTCAATTAACTAAAAAAGTATACCTACAAGAAATCGATGAGGAATATGAAGTCTAATCAAATCAATAGGATTAATTCTCTATAGAATAATAAAAAAATGATGAATGGAAAATTAAATAGGGTTTAGTATTAACTATAATTTAGATTTCGTAGAATAGCTTCACAGAAACAATTACTCGATTTTGTTAAAAAACTCTCATTTAATTATGGGTTTTAGAAAAAGACTAAAGAGTTAGAAATTTATTGAAAAAT
>CAJJDM010000129.1:36052-150174 GCA_905182975.1 Paramecium primaurelia
ATTTATATTCAGTTTAATGAATATTCCCAATCAGAATTAGACAGTTCCCAATGTGGATTTCAATAATAATAGAGTTACTAGTTTCTAAGTCCACTCTTCTTTTCGTTCTGATATTACTGGAGGTACCGGTCATAAGTTAGACAATTTTGCTATTCTACCTACTATTAGCAATTAGAAAACAAATTATTTCTTGTTTAAATATTTAAATAATTAGGTACTGATTTCATTAAATTTCTAAATTATACTTAAAATTATACATCATGATATTGCTTTAAAATATGAAAGTAAGAATATTCAAATGCATGATAAGATTCAAAAAATCAGTTGAAATGAGTTTCTCTTCTGATATAAGATTAAAAGATAAACTGTGCAAAAAGTAATTTTGGGATGTATTTCAAACTCTTCAGTAATAATAAAACTGTTTTCATTGCAATCTAATTATTTAACTTTCTTACTATGTCTAATCTTATGTTAACAAGATTAAATATAAAGTAATGAGGAATGATTATTCAAAATTAGGTATTTAATAAGGCATTTTAAGACATCTAAAATAATATAAGTTTAAGAAATTGGCCAAATCAACTATGATTTATTTACAATATATTTGAATTTTGTATAATTATATATCAACATACTTAAACATAAAATTAGACTACCTCCAATATTTATTTTACTTAATTTTCTTTAAAGAGTAAAGTGTTTACTTTATTCTAAGCAAATTTGAGTTGTCTTTTATAATATGAATTCTAATATATTTTTTTAAGGATAGTAAAATAATTTATATAAATGATTACTATTTACCATCTTAAACATGAAAAGCTACAAATTTTAATATGGTTTTACTTTCAGGATCAAGGTAATCATCACAAATTTATTCCAAACATTTTGATAATGTTTCAGTTACACTCTAATAATGAAAGCATTTGCTATAAATTATTGCAACAAGTCCTACTTATTATATTATACATTAGGGAGTATATTTGAACCAGATTCCAACTAATCGTGCTCTATCATCTTTTAATAAATTATTCAAATCGATTAGAGATTCTTCTTATTGATAATGCTAATTCATTAAAGTAATGTATTGAGAATAAATAATTTCCATTAAAGAAAATCAATATTATTCTTAGTTTTTAATGAATAATCCTAGATAAATACTAAAATAAAATAACAAGCAATCAAGAATAGTTGTAATACAATATATAATTCATAGAAGTAAAGTGCATGAGTGATGAATCTTGGATTTTGTTGGTAGAAGATCCAAATATTCATTATGTAATTAAATAATTATTTCTATCCTTATCTCAGATTGAAGATTTTAAGTCTATTAATCTACCATGAATTTGAATCAATAAAAACTATACTAAATAAAAACTTAATCAAAATTTGCTAGTTATTTTTTTTGACTATATAATTTTAATTTCACAAGCGAAATCATGGGACAATTTGAGAAATCTTCTTTTCACACTTATTTTTCTTCGAATATTTATTTCTTCAATCTCAGTATTTAGAACCTAGAAAATTTGAAGGAGTTAAAATTACAGTATGAATTATTTTTATGATCTATCTGATATTAACTTACTAACTTTGAGAATATCAATATTCATAAAGTATTAAAGAACATTTATGAATTCTATTTATTATTTTCAATAATAAAATAATATCTATTAAATGACTTAAGGAATTCTTTTCATTTTAGAGTTTGATATATAAGAATTTCATTATTCTTAAATATTCTTTAAAGTTAGCAATTTTTGATAGCCTATTATCCAGTTTTGAAGCTCCGAAAATTATTTTGCTTTTCAAATGGATAGTACTTTCAATTGAAATTCCAATACATAAAAGAACATTTGGGCTGGATCAGTATGTTATCCAAAGAATCATATTTAAAATTACTTTGTATTAACTAATTCCAATATATTTTAGAAATTTGAATTTTGTCTGAAAATGTAACATCTTATTCAGTATATGTTATTATGATATTTTTGGCACATCATTTGTTATTACAGATTTCATATATATCATTTTATTGCAGGTGTAAGAAAGTCTAATAATTGGTGTATTTTAAACAAGTCAAGATTTTTTAAAGCATAGATTTTATCATTTATTATTTTATAGAGTTCATATGCTAAAAAATATAAATAGAACTAAAGAATTTTATTCAGAGCTTCTTAAACATCTGTTACCCACATACCAGCTTAATAAAATGGTCAGTTTTTTATTTGCATAATATTTTTAAGATCAATTTCAACAGCCTTATACGATAAAAACTGAATATGAAGTCTACTCTTGCCATAATTTTTGAATATTAAGTATCCTACAGCACTAAACTCTCTTCTAATTTAATCAGCAAAAATTTCTTTACATCTAAATATACTTCAATCATTATGATATCCCAAATCTTAAAAATAGTTAAATTAACCTTATAAAAAAACATAGAATGCTTATTTCGCAATTGATACACCATTAGTTACTTTTGACTAAAACACTGCAAATGAGAAAAACTATACAATAGGGTGAACTATAGTTTAAACTAATAATTCTTTAGTAATATCATCATAACTGCTACTAATTATGAAGATTAGAAATATTAAATTAAGAATTAATATGATATAGGACACAACATAGTATCCATTCCATTTAAAATATTTTGTAATAAAAAAACCCTAAATAAAAGTTATGGTTAAAGGATTAAGGTAATTATCACGAATAGTACAGATAATCTGTGGAAAATCAATTCTCTAAAGATATTTACAGACTTTGTTCTCCTTTGTAATAGTCTTATCTTAAAAAAAATTCAATTACTTTTACAAACTTCGTTGAACCTTGATTCTATAAACTCGAAAAATTTACTGTACAATTATTCTTAGTGATGATCCCATGTAACAGGCTTTTTCTTAAAACAATTGAATTTTGAAGATTAAGGATTTATTTTATTATTTATTTTTACTGTAATAAGGCTGTTATTGAGTAGATTAAGTTGATGGTATCTGTTGAATTTTATACTATTGGAGTTTGTTTGTGTAACTGAGAAAAATTTATTAATAAAGTTTTTTCCAGGAATTTGCCTCTTCTCTATTATGCTAATCAAAGGAGTAAAATTATTTTGCGTGAACCTGTTACTCGTTCTTGTGGTTTTCTTTAAAGGAACCATCAGAGTTTCAACTATAACTTCTTTATTGAAGTAAACTATTGGGTTTTTTATTTAAACAATATTTTGTGTATCAATTGATATCCTATTTTAAAGTTTAATATCAAAATAACAAAAAATAAAAATGCCATATGGGTTCGGTATAATTAATGAAATTGAAATATCTTTTGGTCTATTTTTCAAGTTATACAAAAATAGGATCCTAAATTTCCATTTTTCACTGTTAAATAAATTTTATTTAACATTCTTAAGCATTATGATTGAATATTTATTAAGAGTAATAATTATATTAAGACTATTTCCTATTTTTTAAAGAACTTTCCATGATTAACATGTAATTTTAATTTTATCAAGTTTTTCGTATTAATAATGTCATATGTTAAATACCCAAACTTTGAAAACATCTAGTCCTCCAATTAATCATCTATCCTATTTATTATATTATTTCTGCAATAATAGGCATTTATAATGTTCAATAGTATCTGATTAACAATAATTCTACAGGCAATATTTTGGATTTCATAATTCTTAAGTTGATTCATAATTTCTAGGGCTTGCCACATTATATAGCTTTTTATTAGTAAATGAAATGATTTATATATATTATTCAATAAAAAACAACCTTAACAAATTTTTGGAATTGATAGCAATATTCAATACTTTATTTATAGTTATAGGCTATTCAAAAATATTATCTTCATCGAAGACTTTTTCAGTCTAATTTTGTATAGCCTTTGTTGTTGCAGTTTAGGGCTATCTAAGTAACCTAGTATTATTTTTTTTTAATTTTATCGCAAAACATTAACCACAGGTTGCCTAATATAAAATTCTACTAATTGAAGTTAGAGAGTTCTGATGTTTACAAGAAACTTGTAATTAATTTTGTTAGACTGAATTACGTATGGCGGATCTTAATTAGAAGATGGTACTAATCTTTCATTTCCCTTAATTGAAATATGTAGAACCAACTCCGAATCATAATTTGTTTATAGTAGATGACCATATATAAATTATAATCTCCAATAGTAATTTTCAAAAGGTATGATATTTGGATAGATTAAAGTAAAGTTGCTCAATTTGAATCATGAAAATCTTTATTTTTCATATTGATTTTATATATCATAAAAATAAATCGTAAGGGATAAAAGATTAGGAAGGAAGAATTAATTATTTCTCTTTAGATAGATATCCTATTATCTTATAAGGAGTATTTATTTAATTATTTCATTCTTGATTTATTCAAATTAAATGAATTATTCTCTAAAAATTCAATTTTTAATTCAATAATTAATTTGAGAGATTGCTTATAAAGAAACACTGTACAAGCTACTTTTGCTTAAAGCCTTTAGTTTAATTCTTTATGAAATAAGAAACCATCATTATATTCAAAATTTACATACATCTTGCCTATAACTACTTTTAAATGTATCCAACCTATAAATACGAAAGTGCTATTCAAAGAAAATTTGGCTTACTTTAAAAAAAAATTATTATAAAAGAAAAATAAATTACATTTTTTAATAGAATTTAATATTTTGTACATGTGTTTTTCTTTTCTAATCAATCTTCAATTTTAATTAATATTTCTATTATTATTTGATAAAAATTATGTTACCCTAATCAGAAGAAAATCTATAAGAACAGGAAAAAAATAATTATAATATCTCAGTCTAATAAAATATGCAAGTTTCACAAATTTAAGATTAGATTAATACATAGACAAGATCAAGATTCTAAGCAGTTGTTCCTCCACCTTTGTCTAATAGTTTACGTAGAAAAATAGACTATCCTTAATAATATATGAATTCTAATTCTTAAGCTTAATAATTAGCTCCAACATAGGATAATTAACAGTAATTAAAAGAGAAAGATTTTTAAGAAGCATATGATGATGATGATTAAATAGAAGGCAATTTGATATTAGCTAAGAAAGATTTTAAAGCGTTTGACTTAAATAAAGAACTTATTTGTGAGATTAAGACATTGCATAAGATGATTAAATTATCAGAAACAAAAATCTAGTAGTTGCCTGGAATGATTAGTATAAAAACAGAAGATCAAACAAATGATTAAGACCTTAATAGAGTAGGAGTAGATTTAGTAATATATTTGAATTTATAATAGATTTGTTTAATTGATAGAAGCTCTAGTATGAGAGGGTAAAAAATGGAGACAGTAAAATCAAGCTTAAAAGTTCTATTAAACTATTTAACCGAAAAAGATCGTTTATAACTAATTACCTTTAACGATAATGCTCGCAGATTAACCCCATTAAGAAGAAC
The DNA here is from genome assembly GCA_905182975.1 of Paramecium primaurelia. Classification (NCBI taxonomy): domain Eukaryota; phylum Ciliophora; class Oligohymenophorea; order Peniculida; family Parameciidae; genus Paramecium; species Paramecium primaurelia. The sequence goes on from CAJJDM010000129.1 coordinate 41,486, forward strand.
AACAGAAAATAACAAAAAGTAATTTATAACAATTGTTGATAAAATTTATGCTTAAGGAGGAACACAAATAGCCTCAGCAACTGAGATTGCATTTCAATAACTAAAAGGCAGGAAATATAAAAATAATGTAAGCTCTATTTTTTTACTTTCTGATGGTCAAGATAATTCTGCCACTTAATCAATATAGAAATAATTACAATCAATAGATGAAGAATTTACTATCCATTCGTTTGGATTTGGTGAGGATCATGATGCAGCTATGATGACATCTATTTGCAATTTGAAACATGGAAGCTTTTATTTTGTGTAGAATATATTTTTATTGGATGAATTTTTTTTAGATGCTTTAGGGGGTTTGAAATCGGTTGTGGGGGAGAAATTATAAGTTAAAGTTAACTTAAGACCCCCTGAAATCTTAAAAGATTTAAAAATATCTAAGACTTATGGAAATATGTGGATAAATAAGGAGAGTCATTATGAGATTGATCTTCCTGTATTGATTGAAGGATAAAGAAAAGATTTTGTATTTGAATTGGAATTACCTTGTTCAAATGAATAAATCTAAGATAATCAAAGAAATCCTTAAATTATGGAAGTTCAGCTATAAATTACTGATCCATTAACGAAAGATAAAATTTAGAAATTTGCAAGTCTTGCTTTGACTATATTTCATCAAGATGAACAAATAAATTAAAATGAAGAAGATATAGAAGTTCTTACATAATACAATAGAGTGATAGCAGCTTAGGTAATTGATGATGCAAGAAAGTCCTGCTAATAAGAAAAATACTAAGAAGCTCAAAATAAATTAGATGATGTTTTAATAAAATTTCAAGCAAATCAACGATTCTCTTCTTAAAATCCTTAACTTATTTAAGATTTATAATAAGCAAAATAAGCATCTCAAAAATAAACCTTTAGTACATATGGTTATGGATAAATGATATAATTGAGTAGCAATAGTTATTAATAACAAGGGGTCAATTCAATTTTCTCATCTAATGGATAGCAGTAATAATAAAATTTAAGATTATCATCTTTTTCTAACAGATTGTAAACTTCAATGGTAAATTAACTGTAATTACGGAAAACTTAAGAGAAATAAGAATTATGAAATCCAATATTTATAAATATATTATCATTAAAGAATTATTAATTATAATTTATTTTTATATCCTACAGAAATACATCAGAGTAGACATGAATATATGATTATGTTTCCAAAAGTTCAAATAAATAAAAATTTTATTTAAACTTTAGATATTTAATGTAAAATTAGTAATCTATACTAAACTTAAATATTTCAATAAATTTGAATAGTTACTTAAATTAATATTCCATTTAAATAACTAATTCATCAAATATTGAGAATATAAGTATAAAATTACTCGATCATGAATATGCATTAAGCAAGATCAATAGGATTATTAATCAACCAAAATTAGTTAATCTGAAAATGTGTAAATTAATATCATTAGATTTGATGCAAATATTAATATTAGGTGATTGAGTTTACTTAATCCTAAACATTATTAAAATTGAGAAAACTTTTCTTTTCTATTAATCTATGATATTCTAAATATTAGATACTTTAGATCATGTTTAATTTAATATGCATTTTTTAATTAGTGTACATTAATTAGTATAGACATTGATTATTACATTTTTTATCATATGAATAACAACTTTTCTTATTGATATATTTAACTTAAAGCAATTTATTGGTAAATTCCTTTCTCTAAAATATTATAATATCAATTTTTAATTTTTTGTCATCTACTATATGTGGGTGAAAGAAAAACCTCCGAAAATTCAGAAATGATCTTATACCAAATAATTTAAATTCTGAGTTAAGTTGAAATATAAGATTGATATACTAATTATAACATAAAATTTAATAACAAATATCTTCTTTATATGAGATCAATATTTAATTCCTTATTCTAATCTAAAGAAAACCTTCTTAAGATTCGATAATGTTTAATAGTCTCCCTATTCAACAATTTTGCCATCTTCAAATACATAGATGACATCTGAATGCTAAGTTTTTAAATAAATATTTTACTTGAATAGTTGATATTCTATGAGCAATAGAAATAGTTGTTTTATTTTGAGTAAAATTTTAAAGACTTTCTGAAACGAGTTATTCACTTGCTGCATCTAATGCACTTGTTGGCTCATCAAGCAACAAAAAATTAGGATTTCTAAGAATGACTCTAGCAATAGCAATTCTTTATTTTTAACCTCCTGAAATCTAACTACCTTTTGGACCTACTTGTCTAGAAAATCCACTTTTTTCATCAAAGAAATTAGAAATAATAAAGTCATAAGCATTAGCTTTCTTAGCTGCACTTTTAATTTCCTCTATGGTAGCTGATTCTAAATTATATTAAATATTTTCTTTAATTGTTGCATTAAATAACACTGGTTCTTAGGATACAATACCAAATTGATTCCTAAGATACTTAATATCATAATCATTTATGTCTATATTGTTAATAGTAATAACTCCCTGATCTGGTTCGTAGAATCTCATTAACATTTGCATTAAAGTAGATTTACCACATCCTGATGAACCAACAAAGGCCACTTTTTAATATTATTTAACAATAAGATTTAAATTTGAGAATACATTTTTATCTCTTCCAGGATATTTAAAAGACAAATTTTCAAAATGAATATCACCATGAAGAGGAAGTTTAAGTTATTTTCTCTTTAATCTATTTTACTTTTAGAATTCGTCTTCATCATCAAGGATATCAAAAATATTTTTTATGGCTTTCTTAACAACTCCTACATCACCTGCGAATGCAGCATTATCTGCAGCACTCATAGTAGCAAAAGTAATTGCTTAAATTGAAGTAAATAGATCTTTAACAGATATTACACCATCCCTACACATAAGAGCTCCAACATAAAATATTACAGCATTAATAATAAACATTTGCATTTAAGAAAATCCAAAAGCAAATCCAATATAAAAAGCTTTCTTATTAGCTTATTATAATGGTAATTAAACTTTATTAGCATAAAGGTCTAAAATGGCTGATTCTTTCCCAAAAGATTAGACAGTTCTAATATTATTTACAGCCTCCATAATTATATTACAAGAATCTTTATAAGCTTCATCTGTTAAATAAGAAAATCCATACAGAAATTTTGCTTATAAGACACTTCCTAAGTAAGATAATGGGGATAGACCAATCATTATTAATGTCATTTACCAAGATGCTACAAAAGAGATAACTAATCCACTTATTAGAACACCTAAATTAGAAATATTAATTCCTAAAATAGATGATATAACACCACTGATAACTTTACAATCAACAGATAATCTAGTTGTTAATGTTCCAGCATTATTTTTTGGTATATCATAATATGGAATGGGCATTCTTATTAGTTTTCGATATGCATCCAAACGTAATCTAAAGGACAACTTCTCTCCAACATAAGTTAACAAATACATCTATATAGTCCAAAGAACAAACACAAATAATCCTATAATAAAAAACCAAAGGGTTAGCTAATCAGTTTATAGTTATAGTTCTTGATGGATATTAAAATTTGTTGTATTACAAAAATCATTTTCAAGATTGTTTCCTTGTTAATCACAATAATCTTGAGTAAATTATGGGTTAGATTGAATTAAAATTGTAATTAATTCAGCTAAGAATAAAGAAAATATTGGAAAAGTAGAACCATTTAATAAAGCTGCAATAATTCCAACAAAAAGTTGTAATTTTTCATTTCTAACATATTGAAATAATCTATAGATTGAAACATCTTCTGAAATTTTAGAGTGTTAATTGTTCTACTCTACTAAAATATGTTTATGATGATGATGTTTGTTGAGATTTTATTGAACTTCATCTTTTATTTCTTCCACTTGATATCTTTGAATTTCTTCTTTTAATGCATATGCAATATTCTATAAATTAAATCCATTCATTCTAATTTAAAGGGATCGTTATGAATTCATAGAATTAACTTATATTCTATTATCAGAAGAACATGAACTTAATTACTCCAATTCCAATTCCTCTTCCTCAATATTCATTTAATTATATGCTAATTAATAATATACTCCTTATAATTTCATTAGTTCATTATGAGTTCCATTTTCTATCACAATCCCTTTATCAATAACATAAATTAGATCAGCATTTTATATTGTGCTTAATCTATGTGCTACTATTATAGTAGTGATTCCATTAGAAATTGTATCTAAAGTTTCTTAAATTAATTTTTCATTAGTTCTATCTAGAGCACTTGTTGCTTCATCTAATAATAACACCTTAGGTTTTTTTAAGATGGCTCTTGCAATTGCAATTCTCTATTTTTATCCACCACTCAATTAACTTCCTCCAATACCTACATAAGTTTCCAATCCTTTTTCCAATTTAGATACAAAATCCCAAGCATTGACTTATTTTAATGCATCTATAAGTTCCTCATTTGTTGCATCAATTTTTCCATACAATAGATTTTCTCTTATACTTGTAGCAAATAAAACAGGTTCTTATCCAACTAATGAAATTATATTTCTTAATTCAATTAAATTTAGATCTTTGATATTTATTCCTTTCTCATTTCCAAATACTATTTCTCCTGAATCACAATCATAAAATCTTTCAATTAGTTATATTACAGTTGATTTACCACATCCACTTGGTCCTACTAATGCCACTTTTTTGCCTGCTGGAATATGCAAATTCAATCCTTTTAGAATAAATTATTCAGATTGATTAGGATAACTAAAATAAATATTTTTTAATTAAATTTCTCCATTAAAATTATTTAGTTGAATTTGATTAGTTGGATTACTTATCTTAGGTATCCTATCTAAAACTGCAAACATTTAAGTAGCAGCTTGTCTTCCCTTCCCAAAATGTTAAATGCATGGTCCAACTTAGCCTAATGAAAAGCCTCCTGTCAAAATGGCATAAAAAATTATCATAACATCTCCAACCTTATATACTTCCCCAGTGTTATGATTTATTGTCTATTAATAAATTGTTTTACATACTTAATCTGATATCAATTTAGCTCCATACCAAAATCCAAGTGCATATGCCCATACCATGGCTGCTTGTAAAAACCCAAAAGCTAAAGCCACACCCAATGAATATCTGATTTTCATTTTAATAGCATGATTAAGAGATTATTTGTATTTAGACACTTCTAGATCTTCACCATCAAACATCTTTACAGTTTTTATTGCATTTATGGCTTATTCAGCTAAAGCTCCTGCTTCTTAAAATGCAGTAGAAGTTTTATTTTCAGATGCCTACAAAATTATTGAAAATATTGCAGTGGCTACAGAAATAACTGGCAATGTTGAAGTTACCACTAAAGCCAACTACCAACCACTAATATATATAACAACAGTTATTACTAAATGTAACCTATTGAAAACCCAAATAACGTCTCTGCTAATGTCATTATAAAAGTAGGCACCTTCTCTCCAATAGCACATTACATTAAGAAAGTTTCATTGGCTACCTTATTACTTAACTCATTAGGGTTAATAGTATCAAACCATCCAATCTCCTATTTTAAAATACAACAAAAATATTTTTTTCTAAATTCAATACCTTAACGTTCTCCTGATATTGACCAGGTCACAAACATTATTATTGACATTATAGCAGTACCAAAAGCAAGAATTATTAAGTATCTATTAATGAAAATACATTTTACATGGCATTTTTTCCAGCCTCCTCTACCATCTAATCTCCTTCTCTTGAAAATGACTCTGTCATATCTCCTATAAGTATTGAGAAACCAGGATATGCTACACCATTTAGTAGAGCTGCAAAACTTCCAATAAGCATGAAAATCTTGTCCTTTTTTGTTGAAAATCTGAAAAGCTACCAATATGAAACTATATTGGTTTAAATAGCTTTTTCAGTTATATTTCTTCTGCTTGAAAGAGCAGCATTTTCACTTGAATCAATAGTCAACATTGTATAAAAGAAATTGATCAAAATGTAAATTTAAATGTTATCAAAGAAATATATATAAAACATTAAATATTGCTTACATTATCAATATTATAATTGTTGATATTTCTTGTTAAAGTATTTTGCAAAAATATTAAACAATAGTAATTCTTAAACCAAAATTATGGTAGATGTATCAATTTGAATTAATATCATTGTCTTTCATATTCTATATTTTTAATAACTACTTACGGAATTATATCATATTTATTATTATGTCAACTTACAAAATCATTTACAGAACTAATGTTTTTATAAAATCAACTATTTTAAAAGGATTGAGCCTAATTTTATTAAAATGATATCAATTATGTTAAATACATTCTTTTTGTATATTGATGGGTATCAAAAATTTAATATATATATTTATAAAATTATTATAAAAATATTTAAAAGCATATACAAATTCTTACTTTTTATAGGGTTAAAACATTCAAATTAACTTTTATGTTTATTATCAAAGCTGAAGGTTCAATGTTTCTTTATAAAAAGTACATTTAACATGTAAATTCAATATTTAAATAATTCTAATTAATATTTTCCAGAATTGACATTGAATCTTATTTTTAGCCTTAAATAATTTGATTTCTTAGTGTTTCTATTATATTAAAGGTTATTTGTTAAAGCAAGAGAATTTGATTATTTATATAAAGCAAGAGAAAATATGTTATTTTTGTAAGAATAAACTGCTTTTTACTTAATATTTTATTTAATAATCATATATACTGATCATTTAACATATTATTTCATACTTCAATTTTCTACCTGAAATTACTAAAAATATAAATGAAACAAATAAAAGTTTGATAATCTTTAAGATGCAAAAATTTATTGCATTTATTTTAATTTTACAAAACCATTAATAGAATTTAGTATTAAATTAGTCACATTTATTTATTCTTTAATATTGAATTAAAATACTAAATTGAAATCATTATCATTCTATAATTAAAATTAATGATCAAGAATTGCTAAATATTGATCATAAAATTCAAATGTTTTTAGAATATATTTAGTTACTTAGAAATATTATTAAAATTATATTGATGGAAATATTATATAACAATTGTATTTTTGTAAAATATTGTAAATGACGGCATAATATTCTATATTATTTACTTTTGATTATAAATTAGTGTATTAAATTTTATTTGTTATTATAAATAATTTGTAATATAGTATTATAAATTTTTTAAGTTTTTTCAACGAAGTTTAGCGAATATTAATATTGTAAATTATAATATACAACATAATGTTGTGTTCTTTTCTTATTTAGAGGAAGATGAGGATTTTTCTTTTAGATGGCAGATATATATAGGGTTGGGAGTATTTTTAAGGTTTTTTAATCAACTTATATAATAAACTTTTTCAAAAGTAATTATATTAAATTTTAATGGGAAATGGTATTTGTCACATTGGAGAAGTGAATGGATAAGAAATAAAACGATCTTACGATAAAATCTAAGTTAATCATATTATAGATCTTCCTAATTCATTCGCTTAAAGTCCTTCTAAACCTACAATAGAAACACAAAACCCAACAATTAGTTTAAATTAAGATGATTGTTATGATATCCTTTTAACAAGTTCTTTAGATATGGTTCATTTAGAACAAGATGCAACATCATTAAAAAAGTATGAGTACAAAGGCAAAACTAAGTTAAGTACATTACCAATATTGCCTGAATTAGCAAAGGATTCATTGAATTCAGGCAATGTAACTGAGCTATAGCTTCCTAATAGCTCAATAATTGAACCAAAGCCCATTTTAAAAATATGTGAGTAATTAAAGAGTAATCAAAGCAAAAAGAAAGTAAGATTTAATGATGATGATTGAAATTTTGAATTAAATATGTTTATTATAGTTGATTTACTTTATCTTCAATAAAAGAAAAAGTCTTGTAATTACAATTTATTAAAAATTATAATTTTTAATTTTTCTTTAATTATGAATCGACATTGAAGTTATTGGGATGAATGAATTATTAGTAAATTTTATGTTAATTTACTTTAATAATAGATTTAAATCACAATTTATATAATTTTTATATATTTCTTTTATATCATTATAGGTAATTGTAAAGCATTTGTAGTTAAACAAAAGCATCATTAAATTGATCTTGCTTTTAATAAAGCTATTATTTCAAAATGGATGCCTTTTGTATGAACTATTATTGCCATAGAGCAGATTTTTTTTAGGAAACTCTTTATTAAATGGAAACAAATAGTGAATCATATATATTTGGATGTTTTTTTAAATGATTATATAGAATTTTTCCAATCTCTTAAACTCTTTAATTATAAATATAAGCAGCTATCAATAAATCTTCCAAAATGAATTAAATGAGTACCTAATTATATTTAAATATATTTTACATAATGTTTATTTAAAATATCTGGTTTATCTTTGGCAATTTCAAATATTTTAATAGCTAAAGTGAAAGTTTATTTTTCTTATATTCTAATAGCTTTATTAGCAAATTCAAGTATTAAATGTGAATCATTAGGATTCATCTTATTATTAGCTAATTCAAATTCAACAAGCCATTCACATACTCGATATAATGGTTCCATTTTATGAATAAGAACATTAAGATCATTTAAATTTATAAGATGTAAGAGTTTGTAAATTAATTGTAATATCTACTCTTTGACTTTAACTTTACTTGTTAAACATTATCTCATGTATTTAAAATTAACAAATAATTTAAGTAACTTTCTAATAGGTCTATAATAAACTTAATATATTTTTTTTTCACTTTTTTCTCCAAGTTATCTTTCCTAATTAAAATCATTATTATTTCTAGTTAACCAATCAACATAATATTGTGATAAACTATATATCCATTCATACATTTCATCTACAATTTCACTTCTTAATGATTTTACTGAATCTATACTTATCATTTTTTTAGTGAATACTAATAAAGTGATTGATGTTTCTGATATGGGATTTAATTATAGAAATTGTTTGAATTAATTAAATCTTTATTATTCCCACATCATTGTCATAATTTATTTATATGAAAATCTTCCATTTGCATTTAATAGACTTTTGAATATATACATAATTGATTAAACATCTTATAAATTAGTCACTAAACCATTCAAACCTACTAAAAATTTATTGAGTAAATTATCACAATCTTCAGAATTATAAAATGCTTCATTTTAAGCATTATAAATACTACATTTAATACTATAATAGAGTTCTTATAATTCTGTATCTTGAATTAATTGAAAATGATCAAATATACTTAAACATTCAGATGGTATCATGATATTATTAATAGTACATATATAATTGTTATAGATTTAATCTTTTTCAAATCTTATTTTTGAATTACTTATTAATCTTAGACATTTTTTGAGTAGATTTGTATCTGTTATTGCTAATAATTGTGTGAAATCAAAGAAAAGTTTTCTTTCTATTTATATCTATTACATTATTGGTTCAAATTTAATTAGAAGATCAGAATCAAATAAAGCTGACCAAAGATAATAATAAAACTTGGTTTAAATACCATTGGATTGTAAATGAGCATTGATTTTCCATAGAACATCAATTAATTCAATAAAAAAAGTTTAATAATTGAATTGATTAAATGTTTCAAGATCAAAAGGATATAAAAATCTATCCATACTTTAATAATGACGTAATTTAACCAAAACATCTAATTAATATGATGTAGAATAAACTAGACTTTTAAATCCAAGTAATAAGAAATCAAATGCATGTACAACAATTTTTAAATTATTCAAATTTTGAGCAATAAATTACTAAAAAAATTAAAAGTAATTTTTATTTATAAATTATGTAATTACTTTAATATTGTATCTAATATTTTAGTAATATTGATTCTCTGTAAGCAATACCTCAGTCTAAGACAAAACCCAATTACTAAAGAAGTTATAAATAATCTGAATAAAAAGTTGATTAAAATATTCCTTATTAAAATTTGGTACTTATCTATAATATCTACAAATTTCTCTTAAAAATCTAAATACTTAAACCTATTATTCAATAGTATTAGCTTTAGAGAATAATTACATATTAAACACTAACCAATCTTAATTAGTATTAGCATAGATAGTTCTACATGAAAATTTCAAAAGTTTTACAAGATCCAATTAAGTAGGATCTAATTTCTGAACTTCTTAAGTCATAAAAAGAATTAAATCCAAAGCTCTTTATTCTTTGAGGAAATGTTTTTTAAATATTTTACAAATTTTACCAAGTACATTCCATAATATATTACATTGTGGTAATAATCTGAGTAATAATTAGATAAATTCAGGATCTAGAATATTAGCCCATAATCTTTTAATGTCTGAACGTGTAGGATCAACCCATTGTAGATTAGAGTTTTCAATCATCAATTATTATATTTCAGCTTCAATGAAACAAGGATTAAATCTTGAAAGTTAACATTATAAAGAATTATTATTTTTAATATCAGCTCTTCTTAATTTATGAAAGTCTTTTTCCTTAGTATCTGTAATGAATTCTCCTTCCATTATTAAACTAAATAAATTGATTGCTTTATCAACAAGATCAACATAGTTATTTTTTAAGATTAACATGATACTATTAAGTAATAATTCAAGGTTATTTTTGTAAAAGTAATTTTTAACTGCTCTATGTTGGGAATCTAGAGTGATTACAGCTATTTTATGTAATTTATGATTTGGTGTTAATCTTCTAATAACTGCTTCTAGAATAGCAAAGGCGGCTATTGGTTTTGCACTTAGAAGTTCTTGAATATATAAATTGAAGGAGTTTGTAGGTAGCTTATCTTAAAAATGAAACATAATTGTAGCTAAAATTGAGCCTAAAAAATGATAAACCGGTTTTGAAGTAGAATTGATTTTTCTGATGATTTGAAAGACTCCTTGATAAATGTTTTCAAAACAAGTGATTTCTTAATGATTAGTATCAATATATGTAGCAATTAGGGATCCAATTATTTATAATGTTAATTCATTTTCTGTTTAATTGGCTAGATGGAATAAATTAATCAAGAGTTCTTGATTCATAGACCTATAGAGTTGATCAACTTGGGTTTAGAATTAACAGATAAGAACATTTTCATCTAAAATATTCATAGTAAAATATATTAATAAATAATAGTTGACTTCAAAATGCAACCAAAATTGTAAAAATTGAACTAATTTCTTAGGACTGATCTTTGTAAGCATTTTTTAGATACAAATGAGAGACCTTAGAATTCAATAAAGAAATACAAACCAGAAGAACGTTTTGAAGATTATCCAAAATCAAAAGAACTAATTAGATTAAAAAGTGAGTTAATTAAGAAACATAATCATCCTCCAAATTATATAAAGGCTGATTTAAGATCATTTGATTTGTAATAATTGGGAAAAGTATTATTTGTTATTATTAAATAATAGTTTGATGTAATTCTAATAGATCCACCTTGGTCAGAATATGCTAAAAGATTAATGTAGGCAAATATGTAGGTTAAAGAGCATCAATAATCTTGGACTTTAGAAGAATTGAAACAATTACATATTGATAAAATTGCAGATATTCCAAGTTTTATCTTCTTATGGTGTGGATCTGAACATTTAGATGATGGTAGAGAGTTATTTAAAACTTGGGGATTCAAAAGATGTGAAGATATTGTTTGGTTGAAAACTAATAAAGATCATTCAAAATAAAATTAATATGTTGCTGGATAAGATTATGGAGACAATTTATTTAGAAGAGTAAAAGAACATTGTTTAGTTGGTTTGAGAGGAGATGTAAAAAGAGCATCTGATTAACATTTTATTCATGCTAATATAGATACAGATGTTATTATAACAGAAGAGGAAGTAATGGGATCCACTAAAAAACCAGAAGAATTATATGAGATTATAGAGAGATTTTGTTTAGGAAGAAAAAGAATTGAATTATTTGGAGAAATACATAATATTAGAGATGGTTGGTTAACTATTGGATCATAATTAAGAGATACTAGATAAATACCATAATAATATAATTCTTATTTCTAATAAGAATAATTTAGTGAAGAAAAACCATTCATGGGTCCTAGGTATTTATAAACTACAATTGAAATTGAAAATTTGAGACCTAAATCCCCTCCAAAAGAACAATAGTAATAATAACCACAAACATATTTTTATTGAGTATTTCATTTATTATATTGATTCAATAATAATATTTATTAAAAATGATTATAATGAAAAAAACATTAATAAATATGTATATGTTTGATTGATGATATCACATCATTATTATTGCAAATAGAATCATGATTATTGATAAGGCTTTACTATCAACTGGAGAATCTGCACAAGATTAGCATTTATTATCTTTCCAAACCTTTGAATAAGCACTTTCAGAAAAACAGGTTTCAGCTGTATAATGTTCATCTTCTCCATCAATGCATTTACCTTCTGCTGTCCAATGACATAATGTTGCATATGATGGTTATAAGGATAAAGAAAAAAATCTACATTAATCCTTTACTAAAATATCTGAACATTTTTTTTCTCTGCATTTATTTGTGTCCCAAACACATGATCCGAAACTTCTTTTGCATTACTCTTCATTATAACTACCTTAGTCACATGATTTCATTGTGATACATTTTGCAGGATCGCCATATAAAACACATATACTTTCTGAAGTTGATTTGCAAACCTCATTAGCAAGAGATTCACATTCTAAAGGTTTCTTTTTTCCACATTTATCATCTTCCAATACAATGCATTGATGATTTATATTGTTGCATTTTTAATCCACAGTCTCTTTGTAATCAGAACATTATTTGAAATCAACACATTTATTTTCAACCCAGCCACAAACAGATTGTGCTCTACACAATTCTTGTCCATCTATCAAAGAACAAGTCACTTTTGGATCTGAATCACAAGTATTTTTTTATTCATTCCAATCACAATTTATGTTTCCATCCGGATGATAATTATCACACTCTTCTTACTTTAACACTTCTTCACAAGTGCATCCATTGATTTTAATTGTCATTGTATAGCTAACTATTAACAAGGAGAGCAAGACTAATGATCTAACCATAAATTATTTTTATGATGTAATACTCAAATAATCATATTTGAATTCACAAGATATTGTATATAGAATTCAATTAAATATTATTAATATGATTTATATTCATTTTTCCACCTCCTTAGTACTATTTATCAGATACATTCAAATTATAGAATAATAAAAACATATTCTAAACTATTTTCATCCTTAGTTATCATACTTTAACATGATATTTATTCCTAATTTATGATATCATGAATAAAGAATATTATAGAATATAAATAATTGTTAATATCTTCCTAAGTATAATAATATTATTAACATAGTTGATCCTATAGGTTTGATAATCAAAGTAACACTAAAAAGAAACTTTATATTTAGACTATACTGATATAAATAATATTTCATATTACTTGAACAATTTAATACTATTCAATATAATTAAGATGAAGAATAATTAAATCAATGAAACTCTAAAATAAATGGGTTTCAATATCTTATATCACTCAAAAAGACATAAACTATAAGAGTTAAATGTGTATACAAAGATGAACTGATAATGAAATAGAAATCTTTGAAAAAATAAACAAACAGAACAGAGGAAGTTCAAAATATCATTTACTATATAATAAAAATTCTTTTATGGAATATATTTACAAAAATAACAATGTAGTAAATTCTTATTTGTAATAACATCACTAATATTTAGGCAAATATGAAATTATTTGAAATAATAGTTAGCTTTTCAATTACAATTTCAAAGTGTAAATGATTATAATAGATATTTGAGATATGGATAAAACCATTAAATTAAGTTGTATTAGCATTAACTCAAAAAATATCTTGATAATATGTACGCATTAGGTTTAAGATTTACTTTTGTAATAATAATATTAAAGATTTACGAAACTTATCTTCAATTATCCTTAGTAAGTTCAATAATAATACAATCAAAACTAAAGAATAACAATAAAATTAAGTTATATTTAGAACTTGCATCAGATGGCAATAAAACAATTATACAAAGATCAAAAAACCTAAGAATTCCAAATGATTTAATACTGATTATAGATAAATTTAATTAGATATTCATTTATGATAGTAATTCTTAAAATATAAACTAATGATTCCTTAAATCTTTATTTTCTAATCATTTAATTATTATTTAGTTAATTAAGTTTAGAATTGGTTCCTTAAAAAATGTATAGTTTTTATTAGTCAATTTAGATTAATAATGGTAGATAATTAAGAAACATTAATAATTTAGTACTTTCATATATATAGTAACATATAAATTACAAGAATTAAATATTAAATTAATGTTCCAATCTTTACTCTATCAATTTAAATTGAAGACTAAACTGATCAATCTTTGTAAATAAAACAATAAAATTATTAATTGACATAAAATAAGAATTTAAATTTTTGAACAATACTCAATAATAATATACATTGTATTAAAAATAATAATTGAATCAATCGACTTATCTAATGAGATTTGTTAATTCTTTGACATTTAATAATTAGCAATTTCAAAATAAGATAAATGTCTAGGTATTCGAATTGAATACTACATTTCATTAAATTATCCTAAATTTGATATCAATACAACAAGATATTATTGTCCTATTTCGAGAATTTATGATGTAGGAATGTTTGATTTATTGATCCATGCCATTTAAACAGAAATAAGATCTTTTCTACTCATATCAATTTTGATAGGATGGGCATATTCTTAATATTAATGGACTTTATACTAATTACCTTTATAATGGATATGGTACAATAGAAGTCCCTAAAAATAATATAAATTCAAATTACTAATATATTGGAATATTTGCAGAATCATCAACAATTGCAGTTTTTTTTTCAAGTTATTTTCAAAGAACTATTAATGATTGTTAATATTAGGTATAGCTACCAATGGTGATAATAAACATATAGGATTACTTTATGTGGTTGACACTCTTGATGAATTAGTTCTGATGGAAGAACTAATTTGGTATATGGAGGAGAAAAAGATAAATACTACATTTTTACTAAAAATTGAATAAAATTCAAATGGAAAAGTTTTTAGCGGTCCTAAGCGTTAATTAAAACCTATATATTTGTAATAGTATTTACCATAACCAAATGATTAACATTAATCCTTGTTTATGGTAGTAAGTATTAATTATTCAATTTTATTTAGGGCTTTTAAAAAANTATTAGCATTAACTCAAAAAATATCTTGATAATATGTACGCATTAGGTTTAAGATTTACTTTTGTAATAATAATATTAAAGATTTACGAAACTTATCTTCAATTATCCTTAGTAAGTTCAATAATAATACAATCAAAACTAAAGAATAACAATAAAATTAAGTTATATTTAGAACTTGCATCAGATGGCAATAAAACAATTATACAAAGATCAAAAAACCTAAGAATTCCAAATGATTTAATACTGATTATAGATAAATTTAATTAGATATTCATTTATGATAGTAATTCTTAAAATATAAACTAATGATTCCTTAAATCTTTATTTTCTAATCATTTAATTATTATTTAGTTAATTAAGTTTAGAATTGGTTCCTTAAAAAATGTATAGTTTTTATTAGTCAATTTAGATTAATAATGGTAGATAATTAAGAAACATTAATAATTTAGTACTTTCATATATATAGTAACATATAAATTACAAGAATTAAATATTAAATTAATGTTCCAATCTTTACTCTATCAATTTAAATTGAAGACTAAACTGATCAATCTTTGTAAATAAAACAATAAAATTATTAATTGACATAAAATAAGAATTTAAATTTTTGAACAATACTCAATAATAATATACATTGTATTAAAAATAATAATTGAATCAATCGACTTATCTAATGAGATTTGTTAATTCTTTGACATTTAATAATTAGCAATTTCAAAATAAGATAAATGTCTAGGTATTCGAATTGAATACTACATTTCATTAAATTATCCTAAATTTGATATCAATACAACAAGATATTATTGTCCTATTTCGAGAATTTATGATGTAGGAATGTTTGATTTATTGATCCATGCCATTTAAACAGAAATAAGATCTTTTCTACTCATATCAATTTTGATAGGATGGGCATATTCTTAATATTAATGGACTTTATACTAATTACCTTTATAATGGATATGGTACAATAGAAGTCCCTAAAAATAATATAAATTCAAATTACTAATATATTGGAATATTTGCAGAATCATCAACAATTGCAGTTTTTTTTTCAAGTTATTTTCAAAGAACTATTAATGATTGTTAATATTAGGTATAGCTACCAATGGTGATAATAAACATATAGGATTACTTTATGTGGTTGACACTCTTGATGAATTAGTTCTGATGGAAGAACTAATTTGGTATATGGAGGAGAAAAAGATAAATACTACATTTTTACTAAAAATTGAATAAAATTCAAATGGAAAAGTTTTTAGCGGTCCTAAGCGTTAATTAAAACCTATATATTTGTAATAGTATTTACCATAACCAAATGATTAACATTAATCCTTGTTTATGGTAGTAAGTATTAATTATTCAATTTTATTTAGGGCTTTTAAAAAAGAAACTAAATAATAATTGGAATATATCAATCACCAAAATATAGCTATAATTTGATTATATATTATTAAATATTATATATAATAAAATATTTTATTTAATTATGATATTATC
This sequence comes from Paramecium primaurelia, assembly GCA_905182975.1. NCBI lineage: Eukaryota > Ciliophora > Oligohymenophorea > Peniculida > Parameciidae > Paramecium > Paramecium primaurelia. The sequence continues at coordinate 58,229 of CAJJDM010000129.1, forward strand.
AAATTAAATCTAATTAATTAACTGTGAAAAATATTTATATCCAAAATATTTACAATTCACTTTATTTATTATTTTATAATTAAAAGGATCTAACCATAAATTAAGAATGTCTTAAAACACCATATAAAATGAAAGGGTCAGATAATATTAAAAAGTGCATTAAATCTAAAAGGAGTAACTCCAACATTTAGTCTTTAGATAATCTTATTCCATTAAATCTGTAATACATACATCTTATATATAGGCTTCTAAACTCTTAAACATAAAATATGCTACTGCAAAATCTATTATATCTAAAATTCGAAAATTGAAAATAAAAAAATACTTATACCTCAACAAAAAATTGGGGCAGTGTTAATTTAAAAAAGTTGAATTCTCCAAACCATAATTAGAAATTCAATCTTTAGTGTCAGGAACTTTGATTAGTTCATGTTAATACTATTTATATTGAATATCTTAATCAAATTTATTCTTATTTTTTTTTGGAGGATTTTGCTGTAAGCAAATATCATTGTATAATATACATTAATATTTAAAAAAGTCAAGCTCATTTTAAGTTCCCTATCATGATGGACTTACAAAGACTTGTTTTCAAACATTGTTTATTATCTTTTAAATAAAGCTAAGTTCCTTAGTTTGATCATAATCCTTCAATTTCATCAATTGATTTCCTATAACTATCAATAGAATAGTTCATATTTCTTTTCATAAAAGCATATCCGCCAAAATACCTAAATATATAATCTCTAATTCTACCTAAGGTCACTGGCAAATAATTTTTTAAACTTAAAAATAAATTAATGATCTGTACGGTACCACTATACAATTGAAATCAAATAGATCATAAATCTATAAATTAAGAAAATAAGGGCTATTTATTGTAAGGATTACCATTGACAATGAAACCCTTTGATTCATAAAAAAAATTTAATAAAGGCAATTTTAATAAATCATTTCAATAATATAAATATATATTCTANAGCTACCAATGGTGATAATAAACATATAGGATTACTTTATGTGGTTGACACTCTTGATGAATTAGTTCTGATGGAAGAACTAATTTGGTATATGGAGGAGAAAAAGATAAATACTACATTTTTACTAAAAATTGAATAAAATTCAAATGGAAAAGTTTTTAGCGGTCCTAAGCGTTAATTAAAACCTATATATTTGTAATAGTATTTACCATAACCAAATGATTAACATTAATCCTTGTTTATGGTAGTAAGTATTAATTATTCAATTTTATTTAGGGCTTTTAAAAAAGAAACTAAATAATAATTGGAATATATCAATCACCAAAATATAGCTATAATTTGATTATATATTATTAAATATTATATATAATAAAATATTTTATTTAATTATGATATTATCAAATTAAATCTAATTAATTAACTGTGAAAAATATTTATATCCAAAATATTTACAATTCACTTTATTTATTATTTTATAATTAAAAGGATCTAACCATAAATTAAGAATGTCTTAAAACACCATATAAAATGAAAGGGTCAGATAATATTAAAAAGTGCATTAAATCTAAAAGGAGTAACTCCAACATTTAGTCTTTAGATAATCTTATTCCATTAAATCTGTAATACATACATCTTATATATAGGCTTCTAAACTCTTAAACATAAAATATGCTACTGCAAAATCTATTATATCTAAAATTCGAAAATTGAAAATAAAAAAATACTTATACCTCAACAAAAAATTGGGGCAGTGTTAATTTAAAAAAGTTGAATTCTCCAAACCATAATTAGAAATTCAATCTTTAGTGTCAGGAACTTTGATTAGTTCATGTTAATACTATTTATATTGAATATCTTAATCAAATTTATTCTTATTTTTTTTTGGAGGATTTTGCTGTAAGCAAATATCATTGTATAATATACATTAATATTTAAAAAAGTCAAGCTCATTTTAAGTTCCCTATCATGATGGACTTACAAAGACTTGTTTTCAAACATTGTTTATTATCTTTTAAATAAAGCTAAGTTCCTTAGTTTGATCATAATCCTTCAATTTCATCAATTGATTTCCTATAACTATCAATAGAATAGTTCATATTTCTTTTCATAAAAGCATATCCGCCAAAATACCTAAATATATAATCTCTAATTCTACCTAAGGTCACTGGCAAATAATTTTTTAAACTTAAAAATAAATTAATGATCTGTACGGTACCACTATACAATTGAAATCAAATAGATCATAAATCTATAAATTAAGAAAATAAGGGCTATTTATTGTAAGGATTACCATTGACAATGAAACCCTTTGATTCATAAAAAAAATTTAATAAAGGCAATTTTAATAAATCATTTCAATAATATAAATATATATTCTATAGGAAGTTGTTTTATAATTAAATTTCACTTGCCTTGTAAAAAGTATTCAAATCTATTTCTAAAGAACATAATTCAAAATTTATCAATTTGATAATCATATTCTTTATATACTCTCAATTTATCTTATTAATCTAATTAAGAAAATAGCTTATTTTAAGTTACAATTATAGTATGAGATGGATGGAATTTTAAAATCAGTACTTTTTTATCCCATTTTTTATAATGGTATTTATAAACTAAAATAAAATATATTGGATAAATGATTTGGTTGAATTAGATAAATTTTATTTATTTCCTAGATAGCATATGCTAATATTATTAAAATTAAGATTGATATAAGTCATTAATGTTCTAATTAGATTTTTTAATTTGTGAAAATTCTTTAATTTAGAAGAATGGATGCTTTTTTATGAGACAGTTGTTTATTAAATTTTTTATTTTTCTAAAATTGTAGTGGGAAATGGATTATAAATTTTTTATGTAATTTTTTCAGTAATTGTGTGGAAATAGAGGTAAAGTCTTAAGAAATTTATATAACCATATTATTTAACTTGAATTATTTATAAATTGGTATAGTACGGAAGAATAAATAAAAATATTGATATTAATTTTATCTTAAGGAATGTTATAATTACCTATTAATAATAGAACACCAGGATAAAATTTTAGTTTTAATTAGTTTGCCTCTGCACCTAATTCTCCTGATAGAAATACACCAAACACTATTAAAGATTATATAAAGTATAGATAACGAAATTTAATTGATTTTGTAAAAAGTCGATTATAGAGTCGGCAAAATAGTCCAAAAAACCTTTTTAAAGTAGATCTAATCTAGTTTGCCAAAAAGAAATATGATAGTATGCCCAGTCCTATTATGGGAGAGAATAAATTTTTATCAACTTAAAGATCAATAGGTGATTCAATCTAGATTGTTAATGGTTAGGGGATGACAGAAGATACATTATTTGATGAAATAATAGATTTAGAAAATGCTATAAATTCAAATGGATTTGAAAAGAAAGTTATGGGATCATAGAAACAAATAAATCATTCAATAATGAAAAAAGAAGTAACTGAAGATGGTTAAGTGAAAATTAATTAATATACAATATTATAGGAACTTGGTAAGGGATCATTTGGGAAGGTGAAATTGGCTAAGGATAATAATAGAAAATATGTATGAAATTAGGAGTTATGATGTTAGGCAGTGAAAATATGTGATAGAAAGAAATTAAAATTAAAGTTACTTTCAAGTAAAATGGATGCCTATTCATTATTGGATAAGGAGATAGCCATAATGAAGAAGGTAGATCATGAAAACATTGTTTAACTCTATGAGGTAATTGAAAATCCAAATAACGATAAATTATATTTGGTTTTGGAATATATGGATGGACCTTAACTATTATAAATTAAAAATAAGAACATTGATACTATATGGAGATTATTTAGAGATTTCATGTTAGGATTAGAATATTGTATATAATACCTATACTAAATTATAAGTACATAATTTTGCCAATATTGCCCATATGGACATTAAACCAGAAAATCTTTTACTTAACTAAGAACTTAGATTGAAAATAGCTGATTTCGGTGTTTCTTAAATAATGGATGATGATTTGGTCAAATCAAAAATTGGGACATCAGCTTATCAACCTCCAGAAGTATTTACTGAAGATTAAGTAAGAGGTAAACCAATAGATGTATGGGCTGCTGGATTAACTTTATATTAATTAGTTTATAATGAACATCCATTTATTTCATTAAAGTAGGATCAATTAAAGAATAATATACTTACATAAAATATTAAATGGAGAGAGACATCAGACTTAACAGATTTATTAAAGAGAATGTTAGACAAGAATCCTAATAATAGAATTACAACATAATAAGTGTTAGTATTTTTATTGATTTATTTAAGGAACATCCATGGGTGACTAAAAATGGTAGATTTCCTTTGAAAAATGAATATTAGGGTAATTTTTGTGTTACTGAGAATGATATACATAATGCTATAACAAGATTGTCTTTCAATATGGCTATTAGAACTTTAAATAAATTGAAATAGAAGTTAAACCAATCTCGTTAAAGATTAAAATAAAGAAAGGCTTAAGAATCATGATAATCTGACTTTAATTTTATTAATTTAGATTATATTTCTAATTTACTATAAGAAATTAATTCTAATAATTATGAATTTTAATATAAAAGTCACATTTAATAACTCTATATGTCATCTTACAATTGACAATGACAATAACTTAATAATCATGAATTAAATATTATTGATGACATTCCCTCTAAATTTAGATTCAAATATTGTATGGAAATTAGAAAAAAATATACTGCTAGGCTTTGAAATTAATACATTTTAGTTTACAGGTAACCATAATGATCTTTTGAATCTAAAATCTAACTTAGGCAAACTTGTTACCTATAAAAAAATTAGTAATATGTACAACTTCCTTAGTACTCTTGGGAAAGGTAATTATTCACAAGTATGTTTACTCCAGTGCAAAATAACAAATAAACTATATGCTGCAAAATGTATGAGGAAAGAAAATTAATAAGTTTTAAATGATATTAAAAGAGAGATTATGATTTGGTCTATGTTTTAACATAACAATATTGCTAGATTTTATGAAGTATATGAAAGTACAAATACAATTTATATTGTTATGGAGAAACTAAATAAATTAAGAAATGATTATGATCATGAAGAAATTAAGTTAATTATGAAAGTATGTTTATAATACAATTTATTAGGATATTCTAGAAGGTGTTCATTATATCCATTCTAAGAATATTATTCATAGAGATTTAAAAATTGATAATATATTGATTGATGATGAAAATTAAATTAAAATCATTGATTTTGGATTAGCTTGCCAATTTAATAATATTGAATCCAGAAATATTAGTTGTGGTACTCCTGGTTATATAGCACCTGAAGTTCTGACAAATAAACCTTTTGATTATAAATCTGATATTTTTAGTGTAGGAGTTGTCATGTATTACCTTTACTTTAATAAACATTTATTCTAAGCAGATCAAATAATTGACATCTTAAAACTCAATAAGAAATTCACTATATCTCGATTATCAGTTTTAAATATACCAGATTGTGGTTATTAATTATTAAGAAGTTTATTGAATCATAATCCAATGTAAAGAATAACAGCCTCATAGGCTCTTACTCATTGGTATATGAATTCAATCAAGGAAGATCATTTTATAAAAGTACCAAGAAATCCTTAACCTAAATTCAAAGATCACATTTTATCATGCACAATAATATACTCAAAAACTACTATAACTTCATAAAATAAAATATATTGATAATATAAAACTTGTTAATTAAATATTGAATAAAGATCAAATTTAATATAATAATTAAAAATTAAGTTTAATTTACATTTTTTTAATAACTTCTTAGCCTCAAATTTCATTTATTTACTTAATTGCTTATTAACTAACCATCTTTTTTGTGAGATTAACATATATTTATAAATTCCTTAAATATTTAAATTAAGACAGTATTTATTATTATTCTATATAAAAACAAAATACTATAATTGGTTTTACATAATAATTCAATCTTAATTATAAGTTTATACAATTATATCATCTATTCAAAAAGTAATACATATATAGATTAATTTCTATTACTTAATTTAAGAAATAAATAGATTAATCTATATTTATATTTATAGTATTACCTCTTGATCGATCTAGATTAATTCAGGAAATAAATTACTTATATATTTACTAAAAAAAATTGAAAAATATCAAATAATTCAATTTACACTGATTATAAGTCTTTATTATTAATTAATGATAAGCTTTTTCAGAAATAGACTATAACTTTTGTTTATTCATTTTTTAATATACACTTAATGCCAAACTTCATTTTGATCATTAAATATTTATCTCCAATATGATAAAGCACTTTACTTTTTTATAGTAAATAGTAGATGATGAGGAGAATAGAATTTAGAATAAGCAAATACATTTTATTATATTATTATCAGATATTAATAAATTCACAAATATAATTAAAATAATAAATAAATGTTAATTAGAACAGCTACTACTTATATGATGCTTCATTCTAATACTCCTAAATATCCAATAACGAGGGAATTTTTTAGAAAGTTGTTTTCATGTACTCTATTTGATATTTTACATTCTTAGCTAAACCACAAGAACCTAAAGAATAATTACTTTAATCACCTGATATGAAAACATTTGCAGCTCATATAAAATAAATGGAGTAAATTCCATCTTAGAAAGAATAAAACTTGACAGTTTTTAATAAATTAAATATTGGTTTTTCAATATTTAGAAAGTATTTTAGATACTTTGTATACTTTTTTTTTAAAATGGTTTACCTCATATTAGATGAATACAAGAGATTTATAATATTTGGAATAATATTCTATTTTTTGTGAAGAATTTAACATTTTTATATATAACATATATCACTAATCAAAGAGCTGTACTCAGAATAGTCTTCGGTTAATGATAATTTTCTTATTATCTACATTATAAGCAATTAAATATTGACCATCATTTGTAAGAATGGATCCTTAATATAATCCTTTTAATCTTTATATTTACAAAGGATTATCAATTTCTACAAATCTCCATATATCTACAGCATAAGAATTTTAGGATATCATTATTTTCAAAATTGGATAAAATTTGATTCTATCAACACATCCTAAATTTGATTAAAGTATTCTCGATTAAGTAAATAATCCAGTAGATGAATTTCTTTGCCAAATTATTACTTCTCTACTACCAGTAACAAATTATTCATCATTTATAAAGCAAACAGAAAAAATATCATATTAATGAGCATTTTCTATTTTCTATATCATTTTCCAAACCTTTGAAATACTTTAATAAATATTTATTGATCTATCCCAACTAACAGATATTAAATTCTTATCATTTTGACTTAATTATAATTGTAATATTTCCCTTTTATGATCATTCAAACTTTATGATTATTACCATGAATTTTCACATTTATTCCAAATCTATATAGTTTGATCATATCCTGTAGAAAATAATTAATTATCTTAAGAATTAATCACTATAGATTTTATACAATCTTTATGACCTTTGAGTTCTTAACTTAATTCAAAAGTACCCTTATCTGAAATTTTCCAAATTCTAATAATTTTATCTACTCCTCCAGAGAAAAAGTACATTTAAGAATTACTCAAACATATGGTCTCAATATAACCTCTATGAGATTTATCTTCTTATAGTTAATTTAATTTGTCATCTTTAAATAAATAGCTTCTTATTTTATTTTCACAATTACTAATAATTAAATTATGTTTATGAGCTATTTAAATATCAAAACATATATCTTATGGATGTTCATAACATTTTTAATAGGTTATTAATTCTTCAATAGATTTTTTGTAGTCTTCTACATATTTTAATGCTGTATTAAACTAATTAATAAATACTCCTTGATAGTTTTATATATTATCAATAACTTCTTAATAAAATTCTTGATTTTTATATAGACTAATTTGCTAAGCCATTTTTTATAATTGACTTAAGGTTGTTTGTCCAATTTAATACTATGTTAACTTTAGATTTTTAAAATTTTAAATTGTTTTTTGAATCTAAACTTCGATTTCCTTCTCTAATGATTTTATATTTTATAATAATTCTTCTGTCTTTTTGTATAATTTATTTTTTAGTTTTTCTAAAGTTTTAACTTCTTGATCAAGTAAACGATCAATTTATGAATTTTATTATGTGGCCATTCTATTATATATTTCTAATCCCGTTACTATACTAATTGGTCGAATTAAACCACATTCGTCACATGCTACTCTATCACCTATTTTAACATTTAAGTCAATATTTAGAAAGTTAACAACTTTTGAATGAAAAGGACACAGAATATTTATAGAGCTCATTTAAAAATGTGATAAATTTTTTATATTCAAATAAGTATTATGTAATTACAATAAAAAAACTAATTAATCGTATAAAGTCTATGAAATACCTACTTATATAATTATCTACCAAATGTATATTAGATTAATCTAAATATATCTAAAAATTAAAAAATGATTATTAAACAATATATCAAATATAGATCATTATTGTAAATTAAAAACTAATTAATATTTAAAAGATAATATAGAATTAATAGACCATTCATATATAATGTAACATTGTAAATTACAATTTTACTAAAATTTATTTTTATGTTAAAATTACATTATTTCTTAAATATATTTAAATCAACCACCACTCATGATTAACTTAAAAAAAGTAATATTTTATATAATTTTAGGTATTAATATTAATAATTTTTAGAATAATTATTATACATTTTCATTAATCAATTCAAGCTTTAAGTTATTCTTTCTATAATTATAATAATAATAAATAGATACAAATCCTGGGAATGTGTAATTTATTCCTAATTCTTTAAGTTTTAATCTCTTCTCTTCTTCATTTGCTAATAATTTTTATAGTTCTTTTACTATTTATTCATTAGATTTTTCCTAATTTGAATTATATATATATATAATACTTTATTTGATTCTTCAACAGCTTTTTCAGACCAATTAATAAAAAACAATTTTTAATTTCCATGTTTATATTTGAAAGGGTCTGGATGTTATTCACTTAATACATTTACAGTTAATTTCTTTCCATTCATTAAATAACCATTCATAGCTTATGCTGCAATAGGTGCTACTTCTTTATCAGCAAATTTAACAAATCCATAACCTTAAACTCTATTTGTCTATATATAAATTTAATTAATTACTTTTTTGCTTCTAAATAATTTGACTCCTAGAACATCTCCAAATTATGTAAAGTATTCTTTTAATCCTTCTTCAACAAAACCATATGGTAAATGTCCAACATAAATAATACCATTTTATCTTTCTTATGGTTATTATTCTAATCTATTTAGTTTAGTTTTTATTTTTTATTCTTTATTTGAAGATTCTTGACTTTATTTCTCAACAATCTTTTATGTTTTGCCAATAACCTTCTAGGTTTTTTTTGTGCTCATAATTAAATTATATTAAATTATTTTAATTTATAAACAAATTTAATAAATTCTCAATCAAATACAACCTTAGGTATTTCAATTTCTTCATCTTCATTCACAATAACATTTTATTGTAAAGTAACAATTTATTAATTTTGTTATTCTCCTTTTGCATTATCAGTATTTGAATGATTTACAATTGAATAAAACATTTCATCTTCTGTTTATTTCTATTATTTTGAACTACTCTCTTCTTCACCAATAAAACTCTTTGTCTTTCTAATTTAAGCAGCTATTTATTGAAGATTATTATTATTATTATTATTAGTATTTCCATTACTAGCATTCATTGATTAATCCATTTAATTATCTTTACAGGAATAATATTGTTCTTCTGAATTAACAGATTAGAATATCTATTAAGCCTTAGAAAATTAATCATTTATTGATTTCTATTTAATATAATATTAATAATATTACAATTGTTGATACATAATTATCAATTGATAAAGTTTTTCTTCTTTAATAAACAAAATTTATTAATTCCATTATACCAGATGTTGCTTCCTATAAATCTAAATCAATTTCATAGACATCTGATTAAAGCAAAAATAAAATGAAATATTTAATTGGTTAAATCAAACATAATTCTAATTCATTATAATTTTGTAACACTACTTTACATAATCTTAATAAGGATGAAATTACTTCAATACCACAATAATTTAATAAAATATCATGTGGAAATGAGAAAATAATAAATAATAATTAATATAATCTTTTTGTTAAATCCAATGAATGTCCTTATCTTAAATTATTTACTATTAACTTTGATAATGATGTAAATTAATTTTCAAATCTTTATTTTAATATTTTTAAACTTGTTTTATTAAGTTAATCTTATGGTAAAAATCCCAATTATATATCTTTAATTACCTTTTATTTTTTTTTATTATCAACTGGTTAATATATTTAATGTCTTTCCCTCTTCATATAATTACTCATATTTTTCATATATTTGGGAAATTCAAGTTCAAGTTATTCAAGTATTCTTGAAATCACTTCTAATTCTATTCTTGTTGTTAAGAATTCTAAATTCATATTATAAATAATTACTTTATTAAGACATAGATTCACATACTTATGATAGTTATTTAATTATTGAAGTATTTACTGAAAATGATGATTATGTAAATTTAAATAAAATTTAAAGAATAGATGTATTCATTATTAAACCTTTACTAAAACTAGACAATATTAGTGTATGTAATAAAGATAATGAAATTGATTTACTAAAATAATTTAATTCTTTAAAGGATTCAATACTTAGAGTGATTCCTCTATCTATCATTAATTTATTAAGTTTATTTTATAATTGTTACATTATACTTTGATTTAATTATGTTTCATATACTACATCTAAATGATCATTAAAGGAATAATTGAGTTATAATATTTCTCCTATTTTCTATATAGCACTTTCAATCTAAATATCAATTAATATGTCTTCTTTGATAAATTATAATTGTTATAATAGAAGGAGAGATAGGAAATTCAAGGTTTCTTTAAAATTAATAGAAAAATTATCATTTGAAATTAAGAATTCTTTAATTATTTGAAAGATAATTGAATATTTAGTCTTTTGATTTTTACCTTCAATCTATTTAAGAATATATATATTACATTTAGAAGATTCATTTTAATTTCCTCTGTAGATAGATTAGTTTACCAATTATTTTGTAATACTAATTTTTCTTTTTCTAAATCAATTAAGGTAGACACAACATAATATGCATCAAAGATTTATTCAATTGTATTTACAATTTGAGATTGATAGGAATTATTTCCTTATTTACCTTCTAAATATGTAAATTATAGGACAGCATATAATTGAGCTAATTGTGTAGCAATTTATGTTTAAGATCTTCTTTAAATGCATAATTCTTAGATTTATTTTTAATGATTTCTAAAGAGTGTAGGATTCAATAAAACACATTTAATAAGTGATTAAAGCAAATTATGATTCCATTCAATTTAAGATAGATGATGAATATAATTTTTAAATTAATCTTCATAGAGATTAATCATCTTATTTAATTATTATTATTGTTGGACTGACTTTGATTTTTATTTGTAGAGTGAGGACAAATACATATAGTAAAATATATTTTGATGGGCTTTGTCATTGGATTAAAGATTGATGACTGATCCAATTTCTATGAGGATATCATGATTATATTTCTAAAATTGATTAGATGATGTGGACAATTTACCTTAATTACAAGACCTTTGATGATTAATTGTAATATTAGAGATTCTTCTTAGGCATCTAAGTACTTGTCTTTATTGGCAAATATTTTAACACAAATCTATATGAGGATTGGTGTAAGTGTCTCAGGATATAGAATGTATTTGTTGATATCAGATTGAAGTTGCTATTTTTGATTGAATTCTTTTTAACCCTAAATACATGATAATAAAATATTCATAATAATGATTTAAAATCATCCTCTCTGTCCTAAATCTGCTATGGAAAAGTACTATATGGAATAACAATTACCTCAATATTAAACATTACCACCTTAATAAACATAGAAAAAGAATCATTCTTATTATAATGATAATACAAATATTTGGAACAATCAACATCAATCTAGTTCTAATATGAAAGTATTTGCTAAGATCTAAGAATAGAAATTGAAAGGTGAAAAACGCATTTAATAATTATAAAAACAAGAATAGAAAGATAAATAATTATATTAAATGAGCAAACACATCTATTTCAATTAATTAAGACATGAAGATTAAATGAGAATGTAAACACGTAAATTAGAACGTGCTGGTCTCTAAAATCTTAGTCAATAATAATCAGATATTGAAGCAGATCAATTACTTTTAAAACCTACTTAATATAATACAACATTATAAGGAAGACCTGAATTCTTTTGGAATAAAGTAGGTCACCATTCTCAAAAACATATTAAAATGTTAATCAATCCTAAAATCTTAGCTATGGAAGAAGAGGCTGTTAAATTAATTCAAAAACGTATTGAAAAAGAACATATTGTTGAATAAATTAAAAAAGACTTAAAATAAGAAAATATGAAACTTATACGTAAACTCAATGCAAAAAGATAATAAGAAGTTGATGAAATTCATTATAAAGCAGGTTTATCACCATCTCATAAAATGGGAATCTCTAAAACTACTCATCTTAGAAGACCATCAAATGCATCTCGACCTTCTATTGATATTATAGAATAAACACTATAATAAATTGAAGATAAACAATAAAGAACAAGTCGTCCATTTACTGTAGATAGTGATAAACCATCTTTTTCATTTCATGTAAGACCTCAAACTAGTAATTAGAATAGTCAATCAATTAAAAATACAAATACTATAACTAAGTAAATGTTATAAGCATAACAAGATAGTAATCACTTAGTGTCCATAAAAAACATACTCTTAGGATGGATAGATCTGAATTTAAGGGATTGTATTTAGCATAGGCATGTGATGTGAGTGACAACAATTTTAGTAGAACTATACGATCAAATTGCACTATTCTAAAAGGAATCTCGAATTAAAAGATTAAAGCATAATAAATACCTCAAAATAATAAAACAAATAATCAACCTGAAGAAGATATAAATAAAATTTTAGATTCATTTGAATGCAAATTGTAAGATAAAAAACTCTAATATTGAAATTATAAATATATATATATATATATTTTTAATCATTTGATATCTTCTTCTTCAACAATTTATTTTACAGGAGGTACAAAACTAGATGTAATTGTCTAAAATCTTCCATCACTAAAATTGTTAGTTTCCAACATTTTCTAAGATAAATGAGTAATGCCTATTCTGGTTTGAGTATGTTAATTCTATTTTGTATATATTTACAATACTATATTACTTGCATATAGGATGGTAATATAGATCTATGATCATGTTCTCTATCAATCATTTTTCCAAAATTAGGAGCAGTAGGCACTCTAAATATTTAACTCTTTTAAGATCTAGAATATATATCAAACTCAAAATATTCTTCAAAAGTATAATCTGATTTTTTAGTCATTATATCATCTCTACCCTTTTTTGAATCAAATTTTGGTCCAGCTGATCCTAATTTTCTATTTAATTCTTATAAAATTTATACCTCCTTCCAAATTCAAAATTAGGTTCATAATCTGGAGCATAATGTTTTCGTTTATAAACTGTCATCTATTCTCTAGACATTGATTTATTCATAGAATATTATGGAGTTCTTGGAACCTTACTAAATTGGGTAGTTATATTAAGAAAATTGAATCTCTCTTCATGTGGTGTTGGTTAACCAAAAAATACTTCCTTTCTAAATATTATGTATATTCTAACCTTCCAGTTTATCTTGACATATCAACAAAACAATCTCTTTTCCATACTTACTTTTCAGGTATAGGTTCTTTATTTCCAAAATTAATAGCACTCTATACTCTTTTAGTAGTTTATCTTGGTGTAGTTTTTATAAGACTTTTTTGATAATCAGGAACTATATGAGTAGCTCTATAAATAATAGATTTAAATGATATGTACTTTTCTAATTGATTGAATTTTGGATTATAATAGCCACAAGGTGGTTAACCATCGCATCCAATTTTTGTGTAATTTCCAACTGCTCTAGATAATTACTTTGTAAAGGGTTATTGAGTTTTTAAGACTTATTGATTATTTGGAGTTAGTTGTTTCTCTTGTGTTTCAGGTATTGGGATTTCAAAGAGTTAACTTTTCACTCGTTTACCCATTTTACGATTGAGAATCTCATCTTTACGAGCAAAGATTATATATTTCTCACTAGTGATTTTACCAGCTTTAGAGAACATATTTTGAGGGTCATTGGGATTTATAATTAAGGCCATGAAGATATTAATTAAAATATGTAGCAAATAGAGGATCAATACGTGCCAAATGATGAAGAATATGAGTAAAAAGATTAAACAACTAATACTCGTTTTGGTAAGTTTGTGAAAGAGTAATGGGAGAAAATAGAGAAGAAGAATTTTAGCTAATTTGAGACAAGAGTATTGTCAACTCTATAATTATTGGGTAATTAAAGTGCAGAGGATTTGATTGATAAATAAGTAGTTGCAGAAGTTGTATAGAAAGATAATAGCAAATAAAAGGGTGGTAAACAAAAGAAACCAGAATAAATACAACCATAATAAGAAGTTTAGAAATCTAATGTTATATATGAAATATGTGTGGGTTAAGAACTTTATTTAAAGTATCTAAGACCTAAATTGGTGGAGTATGGTATATTGAGTAAGATTGATGATGGCAATCCTAAATAAGAAGATAAGAAATAAGCATAAGGTAAAAAGGGTGGTAAGAATACAGTAAAGAAGGAAGATTTAATGCGTATTGAATTGTCAAAGGATAAAGTTAATGATTAAACCATGAAAATGTTATAATAGATGGGATTGATCATTTTAAATTAGGAATTAAAACCTAAAGAAAATGAATTTCTTAAAACTGAATAAGCAAGTAAACGTATCAAATCCTTGAAATGGATGGAACTCAAATTCTCAGCTTTGATGATATATGCAACTTAATTAATTAAATGTCATATCCATTCTAAATTTAGAGATGAGTATGCATTTGAATTAATTTACTTTCTAAAGAATGTCTATCTCAATTATAAAGAATATGAAGGTTAATCTTATTTGGATGAAACAAAAAAAGAAAGATTAGCACCTCAAGCTATTGAAGATCTCAGATATAAACTTAAAGAACTCTATAAAAATTTTGGTTTCTCAAATAGAGTCTTATTTAATAAATATCCAAAATTAGTTATTGATACAGATTTAAATTAAGCATTCATTAGAACAGATGTTCGTCCATATAAATCATAAGAAAACCTTTTAGAAATTTTAAAGAAAATAGAAAAACCTTCTTTGATCTTTTTCAGTACTATGGTTGGTACAGGTAAAACTGTGTTAAGTGTTGCTATTGCATAATACTTGGCACGTTTAAGAGAAAGTTATGCAAATCAAGAAAACAATGCTTATAATTAATTAAAGAATCTTGGTTATAGAAATCCTAGAGAAGTCTAGTTTTTATATTGTTGTCCTTTGGATACAGTTAGAACTTAAGTAGGTGCTGCTGCATATGAGAGAAAATTAAAATTTGCTATTGCATCAATGTGGAAAGATTCTTAGAGTTCTAAATTAGATTCTGAATTGGGATATGCAGAATGTCCAAGATTAGTCAATTCTTGGTAAAATAGATAGGAGGAATTTCCAACTTTGGTAGTGGCTGACTTTAAAACTACTTTGGAATTATTGAAAGAAAAACATACTTTATCAGAAAAGGAGAAATAAGTAGTTAGATGGTAAGGTAAAGATCGTAAATTGGTATCAAATAATCCAGCTAAACATGGAAAAGATTATATATTATTTATTGATGAACCTACAGTTGATGCTGATTTTGCAGATGCAGAAGTAACTAAAATATTGATAGACATTATACGTCGAGCTCCACCTATTACTATATTATCTAGTGCTACTTTACCACCACCTGAGAAAATACCAAATTTCATCAAATTATACAGAAAGGCTTAAGTTTCTGATATTGATATTCCTGTAGTTCATGATTCTCAATTCCATATTGGTTGTTAGGTCTTTTCTCATAGTGGTCATAAATTCTTACCACATTATTAGGCATAGAATAAACAATAATTAGCTGAAATTTTGGATAGATTAGAGAAGAATCCATTTATGAAGAGATGTTATAATGCAAATGCTTATTGTGAATTATATGATAGAATGAAATCATGTGGAATTGTTAATATTGAAGACTTTGAAACATTTGATATTATTACATAAGAATTTGTATAAAGAAAAAGCATTGAATTATTAAAGATATTATTAACAGTTGATGATGAGATATTTAAGAAGGTTTGTTCAGAAAAATAGGATGTTGTATAATAATAATAAGTTGGAGGAGAGGAATAATAATAATAAGAAGGAGGAGAAGAATAATAATAATAAGAAGAAGGAGAGGAAGGAGAATATGAGTATGAATATGAATACGTATATGAAGAAGTTGAAGATACAGGTGCAAATAATTAGACAGAAGACAATACATAATTATAATAATAATAATAATAGAAACCAAAATCTAAATATATTTATACAATTGAAATTGATGATGAAGATAAAATGAAATTTACTGCACCATATCATAAATTAGATATTAGATAATTAGGTGGAAATATGGCTCATAAATTCTTAGGAGGTTGTTTAATTGCTGTAAATAAACCAGTAGAATTCATTAGAGCTAAATTCCATAAATTACTTAAGAAATGTGCTCCTGCTTCAGAATATGTGAAATAATATCTAAAATAACATGAATATTTAGAGAAAGAAATATAAAAGAAAGAAAGGGAAATAGATAATGAGGATGAGAGATCCAAATAAATTTAAGCATTATAAGAAAGCATGAAATTGACTATTGCATTTCCTGATTTCTTGAAAATAAATACATTGGAACATTACAAAGTAAATAAATAAAATATATATTTAGAAATTTGTTACTAATGATCCTCTGTATTTAGAATAATATAGAGCCAGAAAAGCATTCTCATTAGAGGGAATTAATTATTAACTTAATATTCCTGATGATATTATGTTGTATCTCTTCTCTGGTATTGCAGCCTATACAGAAAAGGTATATACTAATTTTTATTTAGTAATCTGAATTGGATATTGATTATTATGAAGAAGTTTAAAAGTTGGCATCAAATGGTTAATTAGCTTTAATTATTTCTGATGATTCTATGTGTTATGGTGTCAATTATCCATTGAATCATGTTATTGTATTTGATGAGATGGCTGAAAAACGATCTATTGGAGCATTGTTTTAATTGATTGGAAGAGCTGGTATTGATAGTGAATTTACACTTAAATAGGTCGTGTTGGTGTTTCATGGACAGCTAACGCATATTTGGGTGATAAGACATTTGATAGATTGATTAAGTATTTGAATGGTTAGAATGAAGAGACTGAAAAGGATGAAGCTTATAATATTGAATAGTAAAGTAAAAGAATGATTTAACATTTGATTGAATTGGCAAAAAAGAAAAAGGAATAGTAATCGTAATGAACATATATATTAATACAATTAAAAAATGATTTCCAAAAATCAAATCGACCAAGTGTATGACTTTCTTAAGAGTATCAATGATGGCACTTTAGAGAGTTATAGAAAGTCACTTCCAGAGCAATGGATTCTAAACTAAGTCATTGATTTAACATGTTTGACTCCATCACAACGAATAGTGTGTCTATACTATGCAGGAGAAGAAACTCAATGTGGAAATGCTTTAGAAAAGAGATTAGTATTGAATAAGGAATAGGTTTCGCTATATAACTTAATTTAGAGTGCGGGTAATGTAATTTGAGATAACTTGTTGATGAATGGAGTACCTCAAACCAGTAAAATACTCATCAACCCTAAAGTATGAGAGCCATCATTCAATGTCCTTCATTAAAACATGCTCTTGAACACATCCTCACTACTTTTTCGATTGACTATCTACGACCTGTTCCTACAACAATTTAATCTTAATTTAATTGGATCACTCTTCAAATCACTGATCCACTTTGGGATTATACCATTGAAGTAAGCCAAGAGCCATTAGTCAGAATAAAGGAGAATCTCCTTAAAGCACAATAATCCAAATTGTCATAGAGGGAAGCATAAGAAACCATAGATCTTCTTAATCAGGATTAGAGACATGTATTAGATAGTGGAATTACACCTAATTAACTTCCAAATCTTATTGAATACAATCCTGATCTATCTAGCTTTCTATTGGCTCGTATTAATCAATGTGGAATAAGTATCCATGAATATTTCGAATGTTTGATTTAAATGAAGATTTCACTTTAGAGTTTAGAAGTTGTCAATAAGCTTTCCAATTCTATTAAATTACCTGAAGCCTTTCTTCATATGTATTTGACTAAGTGCATCTAATATTGTGAAGAATTGCAAGTAAAACATTTATTCTAAACAATAGCCAAAGTAATAGATGGTGTCTAGATATGTGAGATTAGTAGCTGTCTTTATTAAAACACTCATCAAATCAAAAACCTTAGATCCAAAAAAAATGTTCACTGAAATACAAGGATTCTGCATCGAGTTTTCAAAGATACCTGAAGCTTCATAGCTATTCAAATAACTCAAAGAGACAGGTGTAGAAGAAAAATAGCATCAGTGATATTGATTGAATTATGAGATATTGTGAATTATCTCATTCTAATCCTTTTTTTTCTGTTTATTCTACTTATGTTTCTCTCAAATTCCATCCATATCATGTCTAATCTATTATTATTTTAGTTCTTAATATTTAAATAAATAAATAAATATATATAATTAAAAAAATTGCTTATCATTTAGATCTATAATCTTAAGACTTGATTATATCTTATATCACTAGTTAATTCATTTATATTATTCATCAAATAAGGATGAATTAAAGGTATAATATTCTTATCCTTTTATATTCAAATTTATATTTTAAAGCAATAACAAGTTTCTTAAACTCATCAATATGTCTCTATAATTCTAGTAATATATATAAATACAATTATATTAGTGTAGATTGGTTATGTATTCACATTTATATTTTTATCCATTTTTTATCCATAAAAAGATATTTACATTCCTTATTTTTATGAAAACTCTATCAATACCTTATTATCTGTATTATATTACTACTATTTAATTTATCTATTTTAAATTAAATTTAAAACTAAGTATAAGTTATCTAATTAAAAAAAAACTAATATAAATTTATTAATCAAGCAATATTAAACTCAAAATCACTTTATTCCCATAATTGTATTAGATTTAATATTAAATTGATAGATCCATCATCTTTATTTTTTAATATTGTTGCTTGATTATTTAGAATTTCCACAAAATCATAGGTATCCACTTTCTAAAGAATTACTAATTTAAATTATGGTGGTAATTTTTAAAATTATGTGAATAACTCAGCTATCAACTTTGTCAAATAAATACATGAAAGCAACCTTTTATGATTATAATAATTACATATCACTTATGTATTGTAAACAATCAAGATTAATGAATATTTCATTTAAATGATAATCAGATAATTGTTGATGATTAATTAGATTTTACAATAGATACAAGTATTCTATACAGATTTCTTATTTCACTATAGAGTATTAATTTAAGTAATTGTGTAGGAAGGGTATGAAAACTGTGATTGTTCTTTCTACAATAAAAGCATGTGGATAGTATAGAATATTGTTAAAACATTTAAATATTTTTTCTATTATGACTTCATCTCCTTAATTTTATAAGGAATTGACCATAGATTCTATTAAACCAATATCAATCAAATATTAAAGAATGTAATGATCATCATCTTTTTCAGCAAGGAAATTAGTGAATATTGAAAAGAATTTACTTGGAAATAGATTTAATTTTAAGATCTTCTCCCAAACAAACTTAGTTAAAGTTAAGGTCAAAGCAATTGTAATTTTAAATTCTGATAATTTTTACAAGATTTCCAAAACTCTTTTATAGAGACTCTCATCTTCCATTTAAACTTTATCAATTAAAAATGTACATTATGATATAATACAATTAAACTTATTATTAAATGAAATCATACATTATAATGAGGAATATCTATGAGATCGATTTCATTAGATTCAAATAATTTACACTCTAATAATAGAATGGCTTTCCATGTTTTAGTGATTGGATTTTTTGGATAAAACTTAGACCAAACTCTAAATAATTGTGATTTAAGTATTTCTTCTCTAAATAACAAAACATTTCGATTATCCAATTCAAATTAGATATTTATCAATATAAGACAAATCTGTAAAATTCATAGTTAAGATTGATTACACTCTCAAGAATCTCACACCATCTATCAAAATGAATCTGAATCTTGTCAGGTTATACCATTCTATCTATTAAATTCTTCAATAGTATATTGATCAAATCATTTTACAACAAATTCTCAACAATATCTTTCCTATCCAAATATGTAATATTAATCAAGATTACCAATACATGATTTATACACATCAATCTATCTGATGTTAAATTAAATTCTATAGGAATATCACTCATCCTAATAATATCAAAGAATAATTTTAAACCATTCAAATTTGCACTACTAAAATGATTGATAAATTAATTCAAAACAACTTAATCATTTATGTTGTCATCCTCCAATAATTTTAAATAATTCATATTATATTATTTTAACAATTTAGCTAAATGTTTGAAATCCTACTCCAAATAAGTTTGATATATAAAATTAATTGTCTCATCAGGATTACATTTTTACAACATATCCCCATCTAGTATGATGCTAGTATGTCTTTTTTTAGAGAAGATCTCTTCTCTAGCTTATTTTCTAATCTGAACCATAAATTATTCTCTCTTCATTTACAAATGTGAATTCATCATATAAATATTAATAAGACATATTAAAATGTATATAAAAATGAATGATGTAAAGAGAAAGATGTATGACTAAAATCCTAATAAAATTATATATATAAAGAAAAGGATTACAATATTGTCACCACAAGATGCTACAGAAGTCAAATTATTTAGGGAGGAGAATTATAATATAATAATTGGAGAAAGAATATTGAAAATAGTCCTCTTGATTTGAGTATGGGTTATTAAAGTTTACGTAATACTCAATGTAGTTATTGTACTTTGTTGAATGGTTATCCAAGACATTTTGGTTATATTCCATTATAATTGCCAATTTATTATTTGAGTTTTTTACTCATGTTGTAAATTGTTTGAAATGTTTGTGTTATGTATGTGATTATAAAGAAGTCTTTAAAAATGTTGCTAAGTAAGATTGACATTAAAAGAGACAAATATATTAATATAAGCAATGTTACATTGTGTTTAAAAACACCATCTTATAACATATAATTAAAGATTTTCAAGAAGGTTCTAAAGGAATATTGATCAAATCAATAATATCCTCATTGCCTTTTTTGAATAGATTGGGAATGCAAAGAAATTAAGTAAAGTTGATGCAAGTATGATTCTATTAGAAAATATGGATATTAATGCATTTTATGCTTGGAATCTAAAAACAGCATTATATCTTGCTTTGTATTAATTAAATGAGTAATTTGATCTACTCATTTCAATTATACCTGCTCCTCAAGCAAAATGCTAAGTAAAACAATAAATGCAGATATAGGATGAATTAAAAATGAATTTGAAAATTATACTTTATCATAATGATTTGGAATAGAAATAAACAAAGGAAGGGAAGGATGGAATTTCAATTCTAAAAATAAAATTGTTAACATAAACACATTATTTTCATTATTTCAATAGAGAAACACTTTGTTTACCACAATTCTCAAGCCAAGATGAAAAGGTCGATTATGCAATTTATCAAAGACTTAAAGGTAAGAGAGGAAGACTAAGAGGTAGTTTATCTTGTAAAAGAGCAGAAATTACAGCACGTTCAATAATCTCACCAGATCTTAATTTAGGATGAACATTTAGAAGATGAGATATTAAGTATAAAATGGACTATCTATATATACATATACCAAATTAATTAACTTAGGAGGAGTCAATTATAATTTATAATTTGTAAGAAGAGCTCATTTAAATTATAAATAATAAATTAGAGATATAGTAGATAGACATTAGATATTAGATTTACATAGTTTGATATTTTGTATCTACTAAATATGTGTGTGATTTGACTTTAAAAGAATTGAAATTACCACTTGATGATGATAAATATTAAAAGAATTACAATCAGTAATAATCATAAGAAGAAACAATCAGAAAATTATTATGTTTGATCATAGAATTATAACGTAGACTATTGGATTTACATGTATATGGTTGTGCAAACATTAAATAAACAATTATCTAAGTTACAGATAAGGATGATAAGGAAATACAAAAGGTGAAATCAGATCCTGCATCAGTTATTGGGTTAAAAGATGTTTTATGATTAGATAATATTAATTGGAAAAGAAGAGTCAGTAAATAGATAATGGAAATTGAGAATCCTTTAGGTATAAAAACTGGTAGATAGAGTATTATTAATGAAGTTTATACACCAATGTAAAGTCATAGTATCTCAATTGATTGTTGTCTGAATTTAATGGTATATATTATATTTTGAGTCAATTAAGGTAGAATACTTGGATTTATAAGATAAGGGATAGAATAATTAAGGTATTCAATTTTAATGGTTGTATACTTCAACAAAACCATGGATGTCTTTATATTACTTATTTATAAGATAAGTAAGATTCAATGATTTGTGGATCTCAAAGAGTAATCATTGATTAGAATATACATTAAGGAACAGGAATGTTTGATTTGATATTGCCTGTTATAGATAATATAATTTTAGAAAGTGAACTTAAACAATAGAAGTTTAAGTTTGCTCTAAAATGATGAATTATGACATCATATTTATGAATATCATATTATTCACAGTCTTATTTTTTGTTAGAGCAGATCACATACCAGAATTCAAAGCTGCCCTGGATTTCAACCAAATTAATAGCTTCAAACAACACATACTAAAACCAATCATAACCCTTATCTAAGGTGCTCATCTCCCACTTGATATACAAATGAAACAATCATTCCCCCTTATAGGTAATGTGGAACTAGAAATCAATGAAGTCTATTTATAAGAACTTACTCTTAATTGGGATGATACATTTATCATGCCTTATCAAAATAAAGAGGATTCCATAATCTTATAATTAAGATAAACAAATATCACAATTGAAGCTTTCACTAGATTAGTTTTTGGAGGATGGTAAGTTTTAAATACAGGTACAGTATTTAAGTTATAGAATTTGGATTTTAGTTTAGTCATTTAATTTGATCCAACTACTTCTAAAAGATCATGGGTAATATAAACTTAAATATTTTAAGGGTTTCAAACCAATAATCAAATATGTCGATATTGCCTTAACACGTATGTAATTCATTATGGATAATGTTATCATACCTCCTTAAGCTGGAATCAATGCCTTTGTAGATCTTCTTACTCCAATGATTATCAAATAAACAAAGAAGATGATTCTATAAGTTGCTTCACCAGCATTAGGAGTATTATCATAAAATCAAAGATTACAAATAGCTTAACAACTTGGTGATTACATGTATTAATTCTAAATCACTTTTACTCAACCACCTTCTGTTATTTATGGATAAACTACTTTTATGAGTCTTCAATTAGATATCTAAATAGAAAATGTTGACACTGGCAATGGATGTCCTATCTTTGATACTGGTAGCCTACCAAATAGAGTACATTCTCATCAAGCATTAGAACTAATCCTTGGTGGTAACATTATTGATTAATTACTTTGGTTATTAATTGATAGCAAAAAATTAGATCTAACAATAGATAATTCTATGTTAGAAAACATTGATTTACCAATTTCATTAACTACTAATGGAATGAAACTTATTATACCTGATTTTTATGAAGCATATGGACCAGATAAAGGAATCTATATACGTATTTATGGATAAACAGCTGAATAATAAATGTATATTAGAAGTGGTAGATTACTTGGTGCAATGACTGTTATGATGGATTTCATAGTTGATACTAATTCAAGTAATTACCCAAATAATAAATCTGATTGTGAATCTTGTGTAATTGCTTATACTGCTGAAGTAGAATTAGGTGTAATGGTCACAATATTTAATAAATCACCATAACTCTTTGCAGCTTCAGTTATGCTTGTCAAGATTATTGATATTGATTAGACATCAGGTGAACTCTTGACAGTCCAATAATTAAGCATTATGCAAACACTAAATTCTCTTGTTGGTGCTCTACTTCCTACAATCAATTAGGATTTATAAAAAGGAATTCAAAATCCCTTTATTGGATTTTTTGGTCTAAAAGAAATTGATATCACTATGGGTGATAGTTTCATATCTTTAGGAGTAGTACTTAATGAATGATGAAATAAATAACATATACATAATAATCATTTTACAATTCTTATTAATATTTTATGACTACAATCTTTGTTTACAATAATACTATTCTATATTCTAAATTATTTATAATATCTTTATCCAAATTATCAAAACTTCTTCATCTCTAAAATAAATCTTCTAAATGATATTCTTAATACTAAATCTATAATTTTTTATTAGTTATCATCAATAAAATACTTATTTTTGATTGGTAATATTTTAAATTTTACATCTTAATTTTGTTTATTTTATTAACAATAATGACTAAATTATATAAAGACACAGAAAAATTTATTAATTTTTAATTAACATACTTATTTATCACATAATTATTACTTTATGGGGACTAGAAATATATATATATCTTATGATGATCATTATATTTCTTATGGTTGTTGAAACGAATATTTTTTAAATGAAATGAGATTACTTCTAAATATCCAAGTAGAATCTCAAGGTTTTTATAAATATGCAATTAAATATAGACAAACAAATTAGAATCACATCACATTTAAAATAATTGAGAGTTATTAATTACTAAAAATATTAATTGTTAAAATATCTCATTCTTATCCAATTCCAATAATTTATTTATCAATTTTAATAGTATATATTTACCTGTAATAAGAAATACAAACACCTTTTAGAACTCTGTTAATCCATTCCTATTGGTTCTTTTTCTTATACTACAACAATAAAATAGTTTTATATTCTTTAATATCATCAAATCTAATTCTCTTAATCTAAATGAAAAGATATGCAAATTTATACACCAATGAATTATACTCCGCATCTTTTTATAATTACTCTCATTCATTCATAATTGTATGAGACATACTATATACAACAATTCAAATTGACAAATACTATTTTCTCTAATAGAAAGCTTTTACAAATGTCGGATACATTAATTTATCATTCAATTTTGTAAAATATAATTTTAATTATTAGATTAAATTAATCTAAAAAATAAATTAAAATATTTGAAAAAGTACATTATTAATTACAAATAAAAATAATGGCTTAAATCAAGTGGGGCTTTGAATTTAGTTGAAAAGTCATTGATAATTTTAAGGTATCACATTACTTTTTTAAATAAATTTATTATTATTTATATGTTTATTATTGATGAATATTATAAAAGAAATAAAATAAATGATAGTTGTAATTACAATAATCACTCTTAATATTACTATAATTTATCATGTATTTCTCTTTAGACAATTTCTAATGTAGTTTTATCTAATTCTTTTAGAAGAGATAATATTGCACATAAGATGTTTGAGTTTCTTTCTTCATCTGCATATTCTTATCTAATTACTTATCTTTAGTATTATGGCTACGATTGTAGGAATAGTTGTTATTATTACTATTACTAAATTGATGATTAATATTGTTGTAAATATTATTGTTATTATTATTGTTGTTCTCTTTCTCTAGATACTTATTATTATTGTTATGGATATAATTGTTACTGTTATTGTGGTTAATTATATGGTTGCATTTATGATAAGGATTATCGTTATTGATTTGTTTATTATTCTCGTTAATTTGAATATCTTCCTCCTCCATTATTTGGAGAATATTGATTTGGTTTAATAACTTCAACATATTGTGACATTTCTTCCTCTACTTTTGATATCTTTGTAGGTGGACTTTATGAAATTCCATATTACAATTATTATTATGCATTTGCTCTATCTTATTGATTAATAACAACATCATCCAATTTTTCAAGTGTTTAAGAATTGCATATTACGGCATCTCTATAATTTGGATGGTCAGCAATTGGATTTTCTCATATATTATTAAATAATACCTTAAAGCCATAAGACTTTCAATTTAGGTAATTGTTATAGGAATTGCAATTCTGTAATATTAGAAATATTATTCTTTCTCAAATATAGTTCCTTAATATTCTTACATTTTGCAATATCAGCTAAAGTAGTAATCCTATTAACTGATAATGAAAGAACTTCAAGATTAGGTAGTCTTTCAATGATTGAAATATCATCAAGATCATTACCCCATAAATTGAGTGATTTGATACTGTACAAAGCTTCAGTCTTTGCTTTTTAAGCAATTAATGTTTAAGTTAAAGGTTTAGACATATTATATGATAGTTATATTAATAAATTAATAATCAATTTTATAGTTCACCAATGATTTCTTCTAAAGATATTACTTAATTTTAGTTAAAAATTTACAAAAATTAAGTAACTTTATCTTAAATATCTTAATCTAATTTCATTTATTATTTAGTTTATTCAATTAATACAAATAATGCATAAATGTCATTTTCATATTTATATTTCATTGATTGATTAATATCAGGATCAATTTTTTAACAATTAAGTTCATATAATTTATTTTAATCAATTTTAAGATTTTATGAATATTCAAAACAATTCAATATTATTTTGTCATCCTTTATATATATTTTTTCTAATGATATATATAATAAGCATATTGAATATTAATGAATTTATTTTAGTATTTCAATAATCCTTAAGTAAAAGGGAATCTATAAGATCATATTAGTTTATAATATGTTTTATGCATCTTCAACCCAAAAATTAAAAGTAATCCACACTTTATCTTAATGAATTTAATTAAAATTTATTTAGAAATCAAGAAGTTTCAGTACAAATTCATGTTAATTTAAACTTGCCCAATTTATAAAGTATTTCATTCTTTATATAATTTATGGAAAACTTTAAGTTGAAGTCTTAGAAGAAAGTATTAT
Source organism: Paramecium primaurelia (assembly GCA_905182975.1). Lineage (NCBI taxonomy): Eukaryota > Ciliophora > Oligohymenophorea > Peniculida > Parameciidae > Paramecium > Paramecium primaurelia. The sequence continues at coordinate 85,439 of CAJJDM010000129.1, forward strand.
ATAATTTTAAAGAACTTTATTTTCTAATGTTGTTGTTTAAAAACTATTTGTATACTTAATAAATAATTTCATTACTTTTATATAAGGATAAATTGTGTTTATTTTTCTTTCATTTTATAAATATTCAATATGATCAAAAAGTATTTCAATTAATTATTTAACTTAAGGATTGATTATCTAATATTAATACATAAATAATCTCTTAATAACGTATATAAATGAAATTCTATTAGCTATTGGTTATGTACAATCTATAATTAAATCTTATATGAGATTATTTTTAATATTTTATATCATAACTTTATGATGTTCTTAAAAGTATTTAATTCTCCCTAAAATAAGATAGTCTTAAATCCCTTCATATGGAATGCAACCAGAAAAATACTAAAATAATGTAACTCCAAATGAGTACACATCATTCTTTCTACTTTAAAAATTAGAGTATCCTAATTCAGGATCAACATATTTATATGTCATTTATTTTATTCCACTACTAAGATTTTAAGATCTATGAGAATACTTTGACAATCCAAAATCAACTATAATAGGATTTTTTTTTTTTTTATCAACTAAAACATTATCAGGTTTCAAATCCAAATGAAGTAATTTTCTCTCTAATTATAAAGTAGTAAGTCCTAATGATAATTTATAAACATATTTTATTTTATCAATTTCATTCCAATTTATCATCTCTTAATAATTATTATATATTTTTGTGATTAATATAATTTAGAAACTTCTTAATTACCCTTATATGTTAGAAAAGAGTCCTAAATGTTCAATTCCTAAACAATATTTAGTTTTTGAAATAGTGATATCACAAACAATGCAGATTTCTAAAAGTTTACTTTCAATATCAGATTTCACATCTTAATTAATGTTATTTTCCATATACTCAAATTAAATCTCTTTCGCAGCAAAAGATTAATCTTAAAAATTGAATTTGTATACTTTACTATTTCCTCCTTAACCTAACTGTTCTACATCATCATTATTATTGAATAATACTTCAGTTTCATATTTTAAAAATTGAGTTTTCTTAACAAATTCATCTAATAGATTTATTAAACAACCATCTTATTCCTATTTTAAATCATTTCTCAACCTATGATAAAATAATCTAATATCTTTTCTTATTGGAAAATTAAAACTTTATTTCAATTAATCCTCCTCTAATAAAAACTCTTACAAATATTATGATACACTTCTAAAAGTTTCGATATCTTATGATTTAGTTTAAACTATCTCTTCAACATCCTCTGATTGTTAATATTTTCCAGTCTCGCGATTTTTAAGTGTTTTCTCTCCTTCTACCTTTGCTATAATTTCTGATAATTGTACTTGTGAATCTGAGCGTTGTAATAAAATTTCTAAATACTTTTAAGATAAAATTTTATATGATCCTTACTTTTGAACTAAATTTAAAAAATAAGTTATTGCATTTTCTTGTGAATTATATTATGATTAACATTTTTCAATTTTACTTCTATTCTCATCATTTAAGATTTTTAATAATATGGCACAACTAATCTCAATATTTGGAATTTTTATATTTTTGTAGATTTTAATAGCATCTTCATATTTACCGCAATACTCTAAGATCTATCCTATCATTTTTTCATTTTTTGTTTGCTTTGCCAATTAATATGCTTCCTCAAAATCATGAATAAAAAAGTATATTTCTGATTTCATTTCCAAATTATATAAAAGATTTTTTTCAAGAAATACTCTTAATAATGGATATAGATTAGGATTAAAATATTATAAAATACAAATGTCTCTTTTTCTAATTAACACATTTATAATAAGAAATTCCTCTATTGCTCTATAATAACTTTTAATTTGTATTAATTTTTCACCTTTTTAATTTGGAGAATTAAAAATGGATTTAAATTTTGCCAAAAAATTATTACTTTTTTATTCAATATCTTATCTTTCCTAACATACTTATTAAGTTTTCTTTAGAATAAAGTCTAATTATGTTTATCCTTCTAAACTCCTAAATATCATTCCCTATTATTGAATAAGTCTAAAGAATTCATATTACAACATATTAAAATATCTTTTTTATGTACTCTAATTAATTAATTTGATAATTGGAGCAATTTTTATCATAATCTCCCTTTTTAAATCTATCTAATTAGTATAGACACTTATCAATAATGAAATAATTAAGCTTTAATGCTTGATTTCTCTATTATTTGGCTAATAATATTCTATATGTTAATTTTCGTATTTTTCTATTAAATTGTTTAATTATTTGAGTTTCCTCTTCGATTCACTAATTTATCCTTACAAAAATTGAATTTTACATATCTTAAATTAGATGTAGATTCTAAATTTCTCTTTATCTTATTGATTGCTTATTAAATATAACAATTTAGCATAAATTTTGAGAGCATATTCCCATTATCTTAATTTAGATAAACATTTCCCAACTAAGAGTAAATTTAAAAAAAGATTCTCTGAAACTTCTGCTATATCCATAAGTTAATTAAATAATTATTCTTACACAGAAGGTCTTTTGGAATAGAAGAAATTTTAAAATTGTTTATGATCTAATTGAATTAAACTAAATATGGCAATCCCTGCTTAAATATTATTAAATCTCTCAGTTAAATACTAATAATTATAATTCTTTTCTATAAATGAGATAGCAACTTTCATTTTTGAATCTTCTATTGATGATTTAATATTTCCCTTATCTCGCTACTATAAAAATTGATATGAATTCATAATAATTTATAATCTTTTTTCGATTTAAAAATCTACAAAGAGATCCTAATTATTAAAAGAACTAATAGCAACATGATAATAATCGTTATAGAACAATAAATTTAATAATTCAAGCAATTTTTTACTGCTAACAATTATATTTACTGTTTCTTCCAAATTAATAGGTTAAATCTATTTGAATTTAGTTTCTAAGTTCATTTAAAATACTTTAAAATATTCCTTATCTGAAATATCATTATTACATGTATTTGTTGCAGCCATTAAAATCATTTTCCAAAAATTTTAATTATCTTGATTTTAACATAAATTTATATCCACTTTTTAACCAATCAGAAAAAGTAAAATCAAAGGAATTACTTAAATTATTTATTAAGTATTCTCTAATTCTTATTCAATTATAGGATATACTAAAATTTTTCCTATTTATTTATTCAATTCAAGTTCAGAATAGTTATAAACTCTAGTAAGTTGATAATACGATTTATCAAATATTACATTATATAAAAAAGTGCTAATTTTTAAACCATTGTTTTTAACCATTTCATTTAATTGATTTTAGATTCCTTATAAATAGTTCTGTTTTATTCTTTCTATCACTTATTAATTATCTAAATACATTTTAATAATTTAATTAATAAAAATAATAGTGTGGAATTTTCATAGAATATATTGACTCAAGATATATGAGATGGAGGTTTCCAAACTGGAGGGTAAAGAAATGATTTAATTTAATTAACAACCTTATTTAATCTAAAAAATTACTTCTTGATTCCAAAGCTTAGAATATTTTGTTGGACTTAATTTTAGTTTATTCATTTTGATAGCCCATAAATTTTACTCCTTTTTTGATAATAAAACTTCTTTATTTCTTTTACTTCTACATTAAACTGATCCATTTGACTTCTTCTAAACATATCCTTTCATTCTCTCTGTATTATTAAAACTGTCATTATTATCCTTCCTTTTAGGAGATCCTGATAATCCAATATTTAAAAAATGTGTAGTATTTCTATTACTTTACTCTTGGAATGAGTTATTTATATTGTATTGTGTAGAATGTTTCTTATTCATATTTAATTTAGGTAAGAATTATTTTTTAGATTCAGTTTATATTCCAATATTTGAACTATGCTATCTGAAAGAATTCTCTAAAGATTAAATTTATAGTCCTTAATCTAAAAGACTCAACAAATCAAATTATTTTTAAAGTATAGGCTACTTTACATTAAATTACATATCATGATGACTAGTATTATGAGATATATTTTGAGTTGCAGTCTCTGCTTTCAAACCAAAAATATCCTTTTAAAATTGATCTCCAATCTCATCCAAATCTGGTTCTTCTGCTATTCTAGATTAAATTTCTTAATTATCTATAACTTCTTTAACTAAATGTTTCTAAGGAAATTCATTCAATGAAACCCTAACCTTATCAAAAGATTATAACTAATTCTATTTCCAATTCCCTTTCAAAATCAACTAATCATACTAATACTCTCCTTCTCCATCCATTAAACCATCTCTCCAATATCCTTTATAAATAGCCTTATCAGTCCATATAATCTATCCATACCCACATCTTTTATCTTCCAAAAAATTCCCTGTATATATTGTTCCATTAGCATATTCAAAAATGCCTTCACCACATTTTTTATCATTTGCATAATATCCTTTGTAACAATTCATTCCATTCTTTGTCTAACTTTACCAAATACCATATCCATTCCTCAATCCATTCTCAAAATCTCCTTCATAATAATTTCCATTACTCCAATAATATTTACCTTTTCCATTAGGCTTACCATTTCTATACTCACCACTGTAACAATCACCATTCTCTAAATACTCCTTACCAATCCCATGTTTCAAATCATTGATTACCTCACCGACATATCTATTAATTATATATTGATATACATGCATCCATTTACATGTAAACAGAATCCTAAACATCTTCCATTCTGCCATTATCCCAAATAATAATCTGAATGTATCCCTTAATACCATCCAATCCCATGCTAATAAATTAATTATAAATCATTACTTTTTTCCCCTAATGCCATTAACCTATATATTTAAAACTTCTTGACCAAAACACTCCCTCACCTTAAGGCAACCCGTTTACATAGTTCCCATAATAATACTAATTGTTTTTGAGTACTTCAAATCCTATTCCTTCCTTTTTATCCCTTTCAAAAGCCCCTTCATATAATTATAATGTCTATTTTATTAAAATACCTTCTCCTTATCTAATACCATCAACAATACCCCCAAAAAATGCGGCATTTTTATAGAGTTTGATTTTGATATCTTTAATCTAATTCAAATCAAGAATTATTGGTTTGTAGTTTTTAAAAAATTCAACAGCATTGTCTTGAGTTGGAAATTCATAGTCATTTATGTGATTAGGTATAGGAAATTTAGTTTTAATTTGTTAAATTAGCATGTGATATTCTTGTAGAATTGAGCTATGATACACTTCTGATAGTTTTTCATAATGCCATTCTTCTAAATTAGGGAATAATAGCTATATATTTTATTATTTTATCATTAATATATAGAGTCATAGTAATTAGCAACACCATTATGAAATTATAGATGTTGTCATACTACATATAATTGTAATAAATTCTTAAACATCACATTTTTTTTGAACAAGTAACTTTTTAATTTTGGGCTATTTCTTCTTAACAATCATCTCCCTTAATTCTTATTTCTTGAGCAAAAAAATGTGATGTTAATGACTCTGATTCTTTTTTATATCAAAATCTTGTGAAGAATTTCAACATTAGTATATAGTGTTAAATTTATATTAGAGAATAAATCTACTTCATTTTTTGTAATCTTCCACTCTTTTTTTTCCTACTTTTAGGAATAAATATCTTTCTTTTGGCTTAACATTAACCCAAACATCTAATAATTCAATAAAAATTGAAATCTTACTTTGAATTCCTACATTTTAGATGTTCCTTCTACTTAAAATGAAAATCTCAAGAGAGTTTGTCTATACTTCTTTAATTTGCAAAGGTGATGCCTTTAAGAAAGAATAATTTACAAGAATCATTGTGTATATCTGATTGTTAGTTTTAAATGTTTTTAAAGAAAAATATAAAGAAAATCAGTCATCCACTATATTCCCTAATTTTTAATCTGACAATTCTAACAGTTTGGGTTTCTTACAACTTTTTAATGCTTATACTTTGCTAATAGCATTTCAAATACATTAAATTGTGTTTAATTAAATTAGGTAAGTGAATAATGACAAGAAAAAAATTCAAATAAAAATTTAAATATGATTAGGAAAGCGAAGAAATCATATAAATTATGAGACTCTTAGGTCTAAGTTCGAAGGGAAATTTGAAAATTCCTCATATCTTCACATTCTAACTAATAGAATATATTTTATTTTTGTATATTTAAATTCACGTAAATGTTTCAGCAAAATCAATATTAAAATTAATATGAAAAAACTAGTCATATTAACACTCTTAATTGCCTTAGCTCTCAGTTAACGACTGAGCATCAACGATGCCAACTGTAATAAGTACCTTCTGAAATTTGGAACAGCCAATAATCCTGATGGCACAGGAGCAACCAAATTGGCTTTCACAGGAGATGTATAATTTGTTTCAGGAACAACAAATGTCAAGGTCAACCTTAGATACTCAGATGTGGATCTCTTTAATGATACCACATATTTTGGACTTGTTTAAGAAGATGGCAAAACAGCAGCCACCACATGTTTAGATCTTAAACTTTGGAAATTCACTTCAAATGCTTATTCTGATCCAGTTTAAGTAACAGACTTACCCATAACACCATCAAACAATTTCTAAAAATAATGGAGATATTATTCATTTACTATCCCAGGAGATCAATTAGCTACTAGATTAGTATAGACAAAGAATGCTAATTAATTTATCTACAAAGGCTATTATGCTGTTGCTTATTATGCTGCAGGAACTAATGAAGTCTAATATACATTCTATTTTGAATTCTCAGTAACTGTTGATAGAGCAAGCGGTGCATCAGTGGACACCTCATTCAAACCATTAAGTTAGACATCCACATTAGGTTGTGCTCCAAATTAAGCTTGTACTGCTAAAGCTGACACAGTTTTAAAATGGTGTACTGATTTAACATGCACCTAATTTTCAACACCTGATCTACATTTGAATGATCAATTTGTTTTATAATAAGTAGTTACCACTGCTGGTATGAACTACTATTTGACTGGAACAGAGGTTTGGTATACTGGTAATGGATTAAATAAGAAGGCTACTCCTATCTCTGTGAATAATAATATCAAAGGCTAAGCTATCATTTAATTGAGGGCTGAAATTGCTTGGAGTTCAGTCACTATTAGAGTTACCTCTACTTTATCTGATAACTAAGCAGGAGGAAGAAGACTTTTGGTTTAAACCACTTATGATCCAGTAACAGGTGAAACTGACGAAATCACTTGTATTAAAGCTGAAGGAAAAGAAACATGTCCTACATGTGAAGAGGAATGTTCAGCTTAAGGTTTTGCTAAAGATGGCTGCCCAGAATGTTCATCAACATAAATTTTAGCATTTGCTTTCATGCTTTTGCTCTTCATAATGATTTGATTTATATATATATATTAAAATTATATAAATACAAGTTTATTAATCTTAGTTTTAATATCTAAATATATAGTAGTATTGGTATAATTTTTGATATAATTTAGATTTGATAGTTTTAATGTTTAAATGAATTTTGAAATCTTTCTTTCTGATATAATAAAGATTTAAAAAAAAATAAGAAAATAACGAGAATTAAAATTAAAATTTTAAGGTTTCTCCTACAGCTGTTTAATCATTGTCTCCTTCTATTCTAATTCTTCTACCATTTTTCCGTATTCCAGCTTATCTTTTACCAGACTCATTAGCAATGTTTTTTTATATCCAAATAATAAACGTTATAATTTTTCTATCTGACTATGTTGATTCCCCATATTCATTCATTTTATTATTTAATTAATTTTTTATATATAATCTACCATAATTTCAAGTATATTTATTAAACCACAACCAACATGCATTGTTGATTTTTAATATTTTTAACGTTCTACTCTTAATTAAGGTTGCCTTTTATTTAAACTAACTGTATTATCTAATTTACAATCATAATAAATATTACATTGAATGACAACTCTTATATGTTAAAGAAATCAAAAATTTTTTTGCCTTAAAAATGAAACAGGTAACTGAAGAATGGTTCATCATTCACAATCATGGAATATAAATAAATCTAAATAAGTATTATTTCTTTTATAAATACGTTAGAACTCTTGGTTTTCCAATTTTTTAAAACACTAGTAAAACCTGCAATGTGAGTAATTTGAACACCAAAAACCTTCCTTTTGAGTATAATTTCTTAAACTTTTTAATATTTAATCACCATAAACCTCTGATTAAACTAAATGTTTAAAAATAATTGCAAGAGTTACAAATCTTTTATTAATATAATTTATACTCAAAAAAATATAGAATCTAAAAATAGTTGAAAATTCTTCACTAATTGTCTTTAATAGGTACCTTGATTTTCTTAAAGGTTGATAGCTTTACTTTCATAATTTATTAATTTGGCAAAAGAATTTTAACAAATGCGAGATAGAATATCAACATATCATTTTTTAAGTTGCATACAAAAATTTATAAAATTTATTATTATCAATGAAAACATTTGTAGCATTCACATTCTTGATTGCCTTAGCTCTCAGTTAACGACTGAGCATCAACGATGCCAACTGTAATAAGTACCTTCTGAAATTTGGAACAGCCAATAATCCTGATGGCACAGGAGCAACCAAATTGGCTTTCACAGGAGATGTATAATTTGTTTCAGGAACAACAAATGTCAAGGTCAACCTTAGATACTCAGATGTGGATCTCTTTAATGATACCACATATTTTGGACTTGTTTAAGAAGATGGCAAAACAGCAGCCACCACATGTTTAGATCTTAAACTTTGGAAATTCACTTCAAATGCTTATTCTGATCCAGTTTAAGTAACAGACTTACCCATAACACCATCAAACAATTTCTAAAAATAATGGAGATATTATTCATTTACTATCCCAGGAGATCAATTAGCTACTAGATTAGTATAGACAAAGAATGCTAATTAATTTATCTACAAAGGCTATTATGCTGTTGCTTATTATGCTGCAGGAACTAATGAAGTCTAATATACATTCTATTTTGAATTCTCAGTAACTGTTGATAGAGCAAGCGGTGCATCAGTGGACACCTCATTCAAACCATTAAGTTAGACATCCACATTAGGTTGTGCTCCAAATTAAGCTTGTACTGCTAAAGCTGACACAGTTTTAAAATGGTGTACTGATTTAACATGCACCTAATTTTCAACACCTGATCTACATTTGAATGATCAATTTGTTTTATAATAAGTAGTTACCACTGCTGGTATGAACTACTATTTGACTGGAACAGAGGTTTGGTATACTGGTAATGGATTAAATAAGAAGGCTACTCCTATCTCTGTGAATAATAATATCAAAGGCTAAGCTATCATTTAATTGAGGGCTGAAATTGCTTGGAGTTCAGTCACTATTAGAGTTACCTCTACTTTATCTGATAACTAAGCAGGAGGAAGAAGACTTTTGGTTTAAACCACTTATGATCCAGTAACAGGTGAAACTGACGAAATCACTTGTATTAAAGCTGAAGGAAAAGAAACATGTCCTACATGTGAAGAGGAATGTTCAGCTTAAGGTTTTGCTAAAGATGGCTGCCCAGAATGTTCATCAACATAAATTTTAGCATTTGCTTTCATGCTTTTGCTCTTCATAATGATTTGATTTATATATATATATTAAAATTATATAAATACAAGTTTATTAATCTTAGTTTTAATATCTAAATATATAGTAGTATTGGTATAATTTTTGATATAATTTAGATTTGATAGTTTTAATGTTTAAATGAATTTTGAAATCTTTCTTTCTGATATAATAAAGATTTAAAAAAAAATAAGAAAATAACGAGAATTAAAATTAAAATTTTAAGGTTTCTCCTACAGCTGTTTAATCATTGTCTCCTTCTATTCTAATTCTTCTACCATTTTTCCGTATTCCAGCTTATCTTTTACCAGACTCATTAGCAATGTTTTTTTATATCCAAATAATAAACGTTATAATTTTTCTATCTGACTATGTTGATTCCCCATATTCATTCATTTTATTATTTAATTAATTTTTTATATATAATCTACCATAATTTCAAGTATATTTATTAAACCACAACCAACATGCATTGTTGATTTTTAATATTTTTAACGTTCTACTCTTAATTAAGGTTGCCTTTTATTTAAACTAACTGTATTATCTAATTTACAATCATAATAAATATTACATTGAATGACAACTCTTATATGTTAAAGAAATCAAAAATTTTTTTGCCTTAAAAATGAAACAGGTAACTGAAGAATGGTTCATCATTCACAATCATGGAATATAAATAAATCTAAATAAGTATTATTTCTTTTATAAATACGTTAGAACTCTTGGTTTTCCAATTTTTTAAAACACTAGTAAAACCTGCAATGTGAGTAATTTGAACACCAAAAACCTTCCTTTTGAGTATAATTTCTTAAACTTTTTAATATTTAATCACCATAAACCTCTGATTAAACTAAATGTTTAAAAATAATTGCAAGAGTTACAAATCTTTTATTAATATAATTTATACTCAAAAAAATATAGAATCTAAAAATAGTTGAAAATTCTTCACTAATTGTCTTTAATAGGTACCTTGATTTTCTTAAAGGTTGATAGCTTTACTTTCATAATTTATTAATTTGGCAAAAGAATTTTAACAAATGCGAGATAGAATATCAACATATCATTTTTTAAGTTGCATACAAAAATTTATAAAATTTATTATTATCAATGAAAACATTTGTAGCATTCACATTCTTGATTGCCTTAGCTCTCAGTTAACGACTGAGCATCAACGATGCCAACTGTAATAAGTACCTTCTGAAATTTGGAACAGCCAATAATCCTGATGGCACAGGAGCAACCAAATTGGCTTTCACAGGAGATGTATAATTTGTTTCAGGAACAACAAATGTCAAGGTCAACCTTAGATACTCAGATGTGGATCTCTTTAATGATACCACATATTTTGGACTTGTTTAAGAAGATGGCAAAACAGCAGCCACCACATGTTTAGATCTTAAACTTTGGAAATTCACTTCAAATGCTTATTCTGATCCAGTTTAAGTAACAGACTTACCCATAACACCATCAAACAATTTCTAAAAATAATGGAGATATTATTCATTTACTATCCCAGGAGATCAATTAGCTACTAGATTAGTATAGACAAAGAATGCTAATTAATTTATCTACAAAGGCTATTATGCTGTTGCTTATTATGCTGCAGGAACTAATGAAGTCTAATATACATTCTATTTTGAATTCTCAGTAACTGTTGATAGAGCAAGCGGTGCATCAGTGGACACCTCATTCAAACCATTAAGTTAGACATCCACATTAGGTTGTGCTCCAAATTAAGCTTGTACTGCTAAAGCTGACACAGTTTTAAAATGGTGTACTGATTTAACATGCACCTAATTTTCAACACCTGATCTACATTTGAATGATCAATTTGTTTTATAATAAGTAGTTACCACTGCTGGTATGAACTACTATTTGACTGGAACAGAGGTTTGGTATACTGGTAATGGATTAAATAAGAAGGCTACTCCTATCTCTGTGAATAATAATATCAAAGGCTAAGCTATCATTTAATTGAGGGCTGAAATTGCTTGGAGTTCAGTCACTATTAGAGTTACCTCTACTTTATCTGATAACTAAGCAGGAGGAAGAAGACTTTTGGTTTAAACCACTTATGATCCAGTAACAGGTGAAACTGACGAAATCACTTGTATTAAAGCTGAAGGAAAAGAAACATGTCCTACATGTGAAGAGGAATGTTCAGCTTAAGGTTTTGCTAAAGATGGCTGCCCAGAATGTTCATCAACATAAATTTTAGCATTTGCTTTCATGCTTTTGCTCTTCATAATGATTTGATTTTGTTTTTTCATAAAATTTGTCAGTTTCAAAATAATTTTATTTTACAAAAATTCTAAATATACTACACAAAGAGCAATATGTCAATGTATTATCTTTCTTGCTCTTCTAAAGCATAATTTTATTCTTATAACCTTTAAGTTAAGACAATTCTTTAATTTATTCATTTTAATATTGAAAATTTAGAAGATTATTTAATTTAAGAATTAAAACTATCTTAATACCTGATTTTCAGAACAAAGTATAATAGTTATCTTAAATTCAATGCTTCTCTTCTCAAGATATATCTTTACATTCTACATCTAACATTATAAACTAATTATTATTTAAATCTAAATTTTTCAATATATAAATGAGCCAATCTGATTTAGATAGACAAATAGCCTAACTAAGGAACTGCGAAAATATAACTGAAGGAGAAGTTAAAGCATTATGTACAAAGGCTAGAGAAATTCTTGTAGAAGAAAGCAATGTGTAGAGAGTCGATGCCCCAGTTACGGTAAAAATATTTTTAATATCAGATCTGTGGAGATATTCATGGCCAATTCTTTGATTTAATGGAGTTATTTAAAGTGGGAGGGGATTGCCCAGATACTAACTACTTATTCTTAGGTGACTTTGTTGATAGAGGATTTAATAGTGTGGAAACATTTTTATTATTATTAGCTTTGAAAGTGCGTTATCCAGACAGAATAACATTGTAAAATAATCATTAATGTAGAATACGTGGGAATCATGAATCTAGATAAATTACTTAAGTTTATGGCTTTTATGATGAATGTCTAAGAAAATATGGGTCATTAAATGTTTGGAGATATTGCACAGACATTTTTGATTATTTGAGTTTGGCTGCTGTCATTGAGGAGAAGATATTTTGCGTACATGGTGGATTATCCCCTTCAATAAAAACTATTGATGATGTTTTAGAAATTTAATTATGTAGATTCGAGCAATCGATCGTAAATAAGAAGTACCTCATGATGGAGCTATGTGCGATTTGATGTGGAGTGATCCTGATGGTATCTTGATTAAATGATTATTTTAGAAATTGAAGGATGGAATTTATCTCCGAGAGGAGCAGGTTATTTATTTGGTGGAGATGTTGTGGATGATTTCAATAGAAAAAATAATATTGAATTAATATGTAGAGCTCATCAATTAGTAATGGAAGGATATAGAGTTATGTTTAATGAATAATTAGTAACTGTCTGGAGTGCACCTAATTATTGTTACAGGTATATTTTTACATTTAATCAGATGCGGAAATGTGGCCTCAATACTTGAATTAGATGAAAATCTTGCTAAATCTTATAAAATATTTGAAGCTGCTCCATAAGAAAACAGAGGATTACCAGCCAAGAAACCAATTCCTGATTATTTTTTATGAATAAATATTTATGAGTGATTTAGATTAATGGATAGTCAGATTAAAGAATTGCCAATTTCTAACTGAATTAGAAGTGATTTAATTGTGCACTAAAGCAAAAGAAATACTTATATCTGAAAGCAATGTAGAGACTGTCCATACTCCTGTTACAGTAATTATTTTCATCCTATTAGGTTTGTGGGGATATTCATGGGTAATTTCATGACCTTATTGAGTTATTTAAAGTAGGAGGAGATTGTCCTGACACTAATTACCTTTTTTTAGGAGATTTAGTCGATCGCGGATTTAATAGTGTTGAAACATTTCTTTTACTATTAGCATTCAAAGTGCGTTATCCAGACAGGATTACCATGTAATAGTTTAAAATATTTTGAAGCATAAGAGGAAATCATGAATCAAGGTAAACAACTTAAGTTTACGGATTTTATGATGAATGTCAACGCAAATATGGTTCTGCAAATGTTTGGAGATATTGCACTGATGTTTTTGATTATCTGACAATAAGTGCAGTAATCGAAAACAGAGTATTTTGTGTCCATGGAGGATTGTCTCCAAATATTGTTGAGATAGATGATGTAAACTTATGTGAAATTATTTTTAAGGTGAAATCCTTAGATCGAAAGCAAGAGGTTCCACATGAAGGAGCTATGTGTGATCTATTGTGGAGTGATCCAGAAGATATAATTGGATGGGGAGTTTCTCCAAGGGGAGCTGGATATATATTTGGAGGCGACATTACTAAAGAGTTCAATAAAACTAATAATTATGATTTCATATGTCGAGCTCATTAACTCGTCTTAGAAGGATACAAAACAATGTTTGATGATCAACTGATAACAGTATGGAGTGCTCCAAATTATTGTTATCGTGTCGGAAATTAAGCCTCAATCTTAGAGTTAGATGATAATTTAGAAAAAAAATTCAAAATTTTCTTAGCAGCAAATGTGGAATAAAGAGGTCTGATTGGAAGGCATCCTGTGCCTGATTATTTCTTGTGATAAATATTATTATATATACTCAATCAATAAAAGTTTTCATTCTCCTACTATTCATGCTTCGATATGAATTAGGGCTATGAGTTCGAATATTAATAATGGTTTAAGTATCTTCATTCTTTTAATGCGTAGCCACTTTCAGTTTTATTCTTTTGATAAACTTTCCCATTGTTGTTGGGCTACTCAAAACCTTATGATGATTGAATTATTAAGAATTATTAATGTTCAGTTCATTTTATTAATTGTAACATTGAGTAAGCATTCCATTCATCTACTCTAATTCTTATTCATTTGCTGATTTTCGAAATTTATCATTATTGCTAGCAAATCGGAAAAATTATCGATGGTAGAATCTTTTTTTAAAGTAATTTTGGGAAACGAATTTTTTTTGATCAAAAAATGTTTTGACTTAAGCATAAGAACAATTTCTATCTTTGAGTAATTTTGTAAATTATTCTATTGCTTATTTTTCTTGTTATTTAAATTCATCATACTATTTGTCCTTTAAAAGATCATCATTTGTATTTCTTTAAGATAATAGATTATATTTTTGAACATAGCTTTTTTTTAAAGGTATTGGTAAATGTATCTGTTCTTCAAGTTTCTTTCTTTTATTATCAATTTCTTTAATCAACTCTTCTGCTTTAATTGATCTGAAATGATGAATAGATGATAGCAATTACAAAAAGACAACCTACGTTTTGCTATCCCAGAAACGTCTCTTCATAATTATATAATCTTACTTCTAAATATCTTCTCTTGTGATTTTATAAGCAACTCCAATTTCACTTTTACAAACTATATCATATTTTGTTTTCCCCCACTAAACAAATATGGAGGATTTGATCAAAAATTGGCCTTCTTTACTCAAGAATGCTTCTTATCCAAAAGATTCCCCTGGCCCTAAAGTGCATCTAATTATAAATATATAATCTAATACATACTACATAACTTGTTTTTATAAGAGAATTGAACCTAAAATTCACCATCTCTTACCACATAAAAATGATTGCAGTACTCATTCTATTTAATAATTGCTTAATTAAGAGTCACTGTAACAGGTTCAAAGTGATAACTGATTGTTTTTATTTCTCTAAAAGACCAAGAACTAAAAAATGGAAAAGAACAAAGGAAGGAAATCTTATTTTAAATTTTTGCAATTTCTTAGGCTCCTAAGATAGATTTATAGTGATGTTTTTCCATCACTGCAAAAACACAATCTTCTTTTGCTACAATTGTAGCAGTTCTTTTAGCATCATTTATTAGAGCTAGCTCTCCAAAACTTGCTCCAGCTTTCAATATATTTACTTCTTTTAGCTCAAATTATTGAGGATCATCTGGATTAGGCAATCGAATATTAATACCCACAGATCCTTTTAAAATAACATAGAAAAGACTTCCTGAATCTCCTACTTTAAAGAGTATCTAAATAGATTATGATTATATTTTACATCTCCTGATTTAATAGTTCGATATGATAGTACTTATATGCAACGATGAAGCATTTCAAGCGATTATTCACCAAGTTCTCTAAAAAAAGTTATGGTGAGTGCAAAGATTAAAAGATGGTTAAGTTCTTCAGGGCTTCTACGTATTGGTGTAATTTGAAGAATGCGAATGCATTCAGCAAATAATTATTGCTTATCCATTTTTAATTAAAAATTATGTGGAAAGGCTTTTTGAGTATTTTTGGGGGTTTCCTTACCCATCTAGTTACAGGCGCATTCTATTGTATACTTCATTAATGAGAGTAGTTTGGGGCAATATTTCCATGAATGTCAGCTCTTACTATCGCTTCAATGGATACCCAGATATTGAAACAAAAACTGTTTCTGCTGTCTTTCCAGCCATATACTTTGGGATTGCTATAGGAAGTCAATTTGGTATTCATTTGGCTCGCCGTTTTGGTCATAAGTTGATAAGTGTAGTAAATATGTTGTGTTATTGTGCATCTATGTATGCAGCAACATATAGCAACTTTTACTTTTTTGTATTCTTTCAAGGTTTATTACCAGGGGTTTTTATTGGAATTGAGTACTTAATTCCAGTCGACAATGCATTGAAATTTTTTCCTTCGAAAAAAGGCATGGTCACAGGATTAATATTATGTGGATTTGGATTCACACCACTTGTTTTTAATCCAATATTATAGAAACTATTAAATCCAGACAATATTCTTCCAGTCAATGGATACTATCCAGAAGATGTTGCTGAAAACCTGATGAAAAGTCTAAGAATTGTTACCACCATTTATCTAGTGTTGGGATTAATCGGAGCGTTTTTGATGTAATCAATAAATTAAAGTGACGATCATGATGACGAAACATATAAACAGTACACATAATAATTAATATCAATAGGAAATTAATCTAAAATGACGCACAAGTCAGTGTAAATTCTTAATTTGATATACTCAAGAAAAAAGAGTTCTGGCTCAGTACATTTTAGGTATTTTGTTTAACTGGTTTTGGATTCATCCTTATCTCCCACTATAAGGAGTATGGTATAGTCCATATACCAGATGACTAGTTTTTTTCATTAGTCGGTATGATTGGTGGATTTACAAATGGGTATCATTATTTCATTAAAATTACAGCCTGTCTCGTTTCCTCTGGAGTTTTTTGTTGGATTTTATAAATTACAAATACCTTGTTTTTATTAATATAGTGATGGCTATGATTTTGGCAGCAACAATAAATCTGATTGCTGATTCAAAATTTCTATTTATGTTATGGGTTATACTTACTTACTTACAGTATGGAGGATTGTACACATTATTTCCTGGAATATGCACTAAAGTATTCATATATTAGGAGATAATAGTAATTTGGTACTAAATTCGGTCCGTTGGCATACAATATGGCATTTAATAGCATTCCTTTTTCAAATTTGACTTAATTTCTATTAACTTTGTATTTTCATGATTAATTCATGAATGGGCAATTGTTTTACATTTATGTTGGAATCAATTTTCTAGCACTTATTATTTAAGTCTATTTGCTAATAAACGAAGGATAACGTAAAAGGTTAAGTAGTGTAAATTACACTGAATGAATTATATAATAATAGTAATGTATACTATATATATTTATTATATATTATTATTATTATATGGGTAGTTGTAATTGTATTCCAAAAAAGCTAGGAGAAGAAGAAATATAGACTTAAAGAGGAGGGAGCGAACACTAAATATTGGATAAAGAAAAACAATAAGATGCACTAACATTTACTCATGGTTGATTTTTATATTCTTATTCAGAGGACAATAAACCAGCCAATGATGAATCTTAATAACTTGTTTAAAGTACGAAAGGAATTCGGAAAAAACTTCCTCGAATAAATATGCTTAATGGAGGTTATTATGAAGGGGAATGGTTCAATTGTATGAGGGATGGCTTTGGATTGCATGTAATATTGAAAAATTGATTAGAGTGTTGGGCTGATGGAGGTTTTTATGAAGGGGAATGGAAAGCTGATAAAGCTGAAGGCAAAGGGAAATTAGGTATATTCATAATTATTAGCATTTTTAGTTCATGGAGATGGAGATATATATGAAGGTTAATGGGCAAATGATATGGCAAATGGAGTAGGTACTTATGTACATGCTGGAGGTGCTAAATACGAAGGTGAGTGGTTGAATGATTAGTAGCATGGAAAAGGAGTAGAAGTTTGGCCTGATGGCTCTAAATATGAAGTATTGAAATCTCTAATTATGAAGGGAATGTATACTTTTGGAAAAAAAAATGGAAAGGGAAAACTATAATTCGCAGATAATAGTATCTACGAGGGAGATTTTTTAGATAATGAAATAAGTGGGGTTGGTAAATATACATGGAATGATGGTAAAATATATACAGGAAATTGGTTAAATAATAAAATGAATGGATATGGTGAAACAATATGGCCAGATGGAAAAAGTTACAAAGGATATTATTTAGATGATAAAAAACATGGGCAAGGTGTCTTCTCTTGGAATAACGGAAAAAGATATGAAGGAGAATGGTCTATGGGAAAATAAAATGGAAAAGGTGTAATAATAACTGAAACTGGAGAAAGAAAAGGTGGAATATGGGAAAATGGTAGAAGAATTAAAATAGAAGGAGAAAATGATTAAACAGCTGAAGGAGAAACCTGAACATATTCATTTTTAATTCTCATAATTTTCTTATTCTTTCACAAATTTTTATTTTATCAAGAAGAAAGGTTTCAAGATTCATTTTAATATTAAAACTATCAAATCTAAATTGTATAAAATAATAATAATTGCCATTATATATTTATATATAAATTTTAAATCAACATCAGTAAAGTTATGAATCCTCCTAAAATGTATCCATTTGAAGTGTTATCGTTATTAACATCAGTATCTTCACCACCAGGACACTCTGCACAGCCATCATGAGCAAAACCTTAAGCTGAACATTCCTCTTCACATGTAGGACATGTTTCTTTTCCTTCAGCTTTAATACAAGTGATTTCGTCAGTTTCACCTGTTACTGGATCATAAGTGGTTTAAACCAAAAGTCTTCCTCCTCCTGCTTAATTATCAGATAAAGTTGATATAACTTAGAAAATGACTTAATTCCAAACAATTTCAGCCTTTAATATAATTATAGCTTATCCTTTTGTATTATTATTCACAGAGGTTATTGTAGCTTTCTTATTCAATCCCTTACCAGTATACCAAACCTCAATTCCAGTCAAATAGTAGTCTAGACCTGGAGTTGTTACAACTTATTATAAAAAGAATTGATCATTTAAATGTAAGTCAGGTGTTGCAAATGAAGTGCATGTTAAATCAGTACACCATTTTAAAACGTTATCGACTTTTGCAATACAAGGTTCATTTGGAGTACAACCTAATGTGGCTGTCTAACTTAATGGTTTGAATGAAGTGTCTACTGCAGCACCAGTTGCTTTATCAACAGTCACAGAGAATTCAAAATAGGATGTATAGTAAACTTAATCAGTACCTGCAGCTTAATAAGCAATAGCATAAAAGCCTTTGTAAATGAATTGATTAGTATTTTATGTCTTTAATAATCTTTTTTCTAAATCTGCCTTTGGAATGTTGAATGAATAGTATCGCCATTATTTTTGGAAATCTGATGTTATTGGCAAATCAGTAACTTCAACTGGATCAGAATAAGAATTTGAAGTAAACTTCCATAGTTTAAGGTCAAAGCATGGGGTTGTTGTTGTTGTTTTTCCATCCACCTAAGTAATACTGGAATTTGTGTCATCATTAATGAGATCCAGATTAGAATATTTTAGGTTTATTTTAACATCTGTTGATTCTGAGACAAAGGCTATATCTCCTGTGAAAGCCAACTTTGTTGCCTCTGCGCCATCAGGACTATTGGCTGTTCCAAATTTTTCTAAATATTTATTGCATAGTAGGTCATTGATACCGCTAACTATTTAGCTTAATCCAGAGGCAATTAAGGATGTTAAAATGATTAAGGTTTTCATTTAAATTGATATAATTCCATGATCTATTCATAAACCATACTAAAAACATAATTTTTTAATCTTTTCTATACTTTATTCTATTTGACAACGATCAATTTAAATTCTATATAAATTTGTAATTTATTATTTCCAAGAAATATGAACATATATAAAAAGTTGAGATTTGTCATATGGAAATGTTGCATAACTAATTGTTTAAACTAATTAGAAATCATCTCTAAATGCCCTTCCTTTAAATCTAAATAATTAAAATCCTTGCCTGTTTTATCGGTGATTGAAACTTAATAATTATAAAAAATGATTCCTAAAGACAAATCTATTACAAAAAATAAGATATCAAATAAACTTAAAGATAATTATTAGAAGAGAGGTTAAAATGCCATTAAATAAATGCTGCCCTGATATTGTATTGAACCCTCTTTACAAGTTTCTTGAGTTAAGATTTGCAAATAAACAATAGGATTATAATTTAAGTAAACTTAGATTACCCTGTTAAATGAGCTTAAATAAATGTTATATAAGTTATTGAAAAAAAATAAAAGGAGCAAAAGAAGAGTGATAAATTAAATATTGTATTCATATATTTTTCAAATACTTATAACACAATTAAAAGGCAAAACCAAAATTTTGTCATGATAAATACATATTATTAAAATTCATCTATATTTTCCTTTTATTACTTTCTATTTTCCACATTCTAAGTATATTTACAATATTTCTAGTTGCATATTAAAAGTTTAAAGGAAAACAAAATTTTTCTCAGAATTTTTTCTACAAAATTCTTTTAAATCATTTCACGACTAATTTATTATAATAGTAAATACTAAAAATAATGTAGAAAAATAAAGAAATATTATTTAATTTTATGGAGCCAATAATATTAATATATGTTAATTAATGACTGTAATACAGATTGATTCTATCTATTTATATGGATAAAATGGCAGAAACTCTGATAAACTATTTAATAAATAAAGTGATTATTGATTATAAAAGCTTTTATATAATAATAAAAAATTATAAAATTTAGAGATCATAATATTTATATGAGGTGAAATTCTATTTGGATCGGATGATGAGGAAAATCTTAAAAACAAATATTTTAAAGTCAAAGTTGAGAAAAAATGAAAAAAATCGGTGATTACAGAATGTTTTTTAAATAGAATAAAGCATAAAAAAAATTACAAAATTAGGTTTTTAACCTGATTTATAATTAGAGTATTGAATTAATTTAATTAAAATGAAAACAATAATCATAGTAGCATTCTTAGTGGCACTTGGCTTAAGCTAAAGACTTAGTATCAACGACCCAAATTGCAACAATTACTTGAAAAAATTTGGAACAGCCAATAATCCTGATGGAACAGGAGCAACAAAGTTGGCTTTCACAGGAGACATCGCCTTTGTTTCAGGATCAACAGATGTTAAGGTAAATTTAAGATACTCAGATGTGGATCTCTTTAATGATGCTACATACTTTGGACTTGTTTAAGAAGATGGAAAAACAGCAGCCTAGACATGTCTTGATCTTAAACTATGGAAATTCACTTCAAATGCTTATTCTGACCCAACTTAAATAACAGATTTACCCATAACACCATCAAACAATTTCTAAAAATAATGGAGATATTATTCATTTACTATTCCAGGAGCACAATTAGCAAGTAGATTAGTAGAAACAAAAAACGCTAATTAATTCATTTACAAAGGCTTTTATGCTATCTCTTATTATGCTGCAGGCACTAATGAAGTCTAGTATACATTCTATTTTGAATTCTCCGTAACTGTTGATAGAGGAACTGGTGCTTCAGTAGACACTTCATTCAAACCATTAAGTTAGACAGCCACAGTAGGTTGTGCTCCAAATTAAACTTGCAATGCAAAAGCTGATACAGTTTTAAAATGGTGTACTGATTTAACATGTACATCATTTGCAACACCTGATTTACATTTAAATGATCAATTCGTTTTATAATAAGTAGTTACCACTGCAGGTATGAACTACTATTTGACTGGAACAGAGGTTTGGTATACTGGTAATGGATTAAATAAGAAAGCAACAATAACCTCTGTGAATAATAATAAAAAAGGAGAAGCTATAATTTAATTAAAGGCTGAAATTGCTTGGAGTTCAGTCACTATTAGAGTTACCTCTACTTTATCCGATAATTAAACAGGAGGAAGAAGACTTTTGGTTTAAACCACTTATGATCCAGTATTTGGTGAAACTGACGAAATCACTTGTATTAAAGCTGAAGGAAAAGAAACATGTCCTACATGTGAAGAGGAATGTTCAGCTTAAGGTTTTGCTAAAGATGGCTGCCCAGAATGTTCATCATCATAAATAATAGCATTTGTGTTCTTGGCCCTAATGTTAGCATTTACAATTTGATTTTTTAATATATGTTCAATCCATCAAAATTATATTAATTTAAATATGAATCCTCATTTTAAAACTTAATTAAAGTTACTATTCCTTTATGATATAAAATTGAGTTAAAAAATGCAATACTTATATATTAAATATTTGACTTAATTATATCAGTGGTTTTGTATCTTATAAATCATCATAGTTTAAGTATGAATAAAAAATAATCAAGCAAATGATTTTAGTGTAAAATTATACAAAGAATTAATTATAAACTTTAAGATATTAGCAAATTAGAGTACATAACCGAATACAATACTTTACTCAAAGTTTTAGCTATATATTAAAATTTTTTTTAATAATTTGTAATTGTTTTCAAAATAAAATAATTACATACTTTTCTACACATATGGTCAGCTAACAAGGAAAACAAAAATCAAAATATAAGAGTTATAAATACTATCTTTTAACCTAATTTCAATATGATAAAATTAAGCAAGCTAACATAGGCACATCACTGATACTCTCAGTTAGATATCTTCATCTAAAACTATAATTTAACATACTCTTGATTGAGAATAATTTTAAGTATATTTTATATTCATCGAAAATTTATTGAAGTTATTCCCTAACTAATTAGATTAGATTAAAATTAAGGATAATCGATCACTAAGGATCTAGTGATTTATTAATATTGTTTAAAATAAAAAAATGCATTCTAATCCAATTTTTTTTTCATATTTTTAAAAGCATTATCACATAAGTTGGTAAGAGATTTGAAGAAAGGTTTAATTGCCTCACAAGTTTTGATTATTTAATAAAGATTAAGTATAAAGTAATACTACATTACACTAAAAATGCAGAAATAATATTAAAATTGACCAATTTAGTTTAATTTTCTAATGGATAAACTACTTTAAGTACTGATAAATATTTCATGGGTGTAATTGATTAGATGATGAGGTTCAATTTTGGCAATACATCTTCTTAAATTAATTTATAGGATGAATAATTATTAGTCTCAATCCCTTTAAAAGCACTTATGTATCCCTTCTTATTTAAATTATCCAAAATATTTATTCATTTTTTAACTACCTTCATTTGAAAGGCATATTATTATTATGTCCTCGAGAGATTTCATCACTAAAGATAACATGCATTATTATTAAATTAATATTTCATTTTTTTTTCTTCCTAAATAATCCATCCTATTGGACTTAGGAAGGATTATAGATTAAGGAATTTATCTTATTCTAGAAAGATCTTATTCTAGATCTAAAAGAGCTTTTTTTCATAATTAGTAAATTTTTTGTTTTGTTTTGTTATTGATTTTTTTTCAGTCATTTGTTAATGAATGATCTTGTAATATTTTAATATTTTCTTATTTCTAAAGAGTTATCTAAGGATTTCAAAAAACTTAAATATTCATAATATAATTACATTGATTAATTTGATGCGAGTCTATTTAATTTATCTATTTGTAATCAGATCAGAATTTATTCTTCTCTCCATTATATTATTACAAACTACTATTTCTTAATTAATATCATTATTGTCACTAAAAGGAAACAGGAATTTAGATCGATTAGATTTTTAAAATATATTTTAATAAAAAGTATAAATGATTATGAGATAATATTCAATCAATAGAATCACCTCAACTTTTCGACATCTAATAATTCTTACATAATTCAACCATCCTTGAAATGAGTGTAATCCCTCTCAAGGTTGGGAAAGCTTTTACTATTTCTTAGAGTTAAATACACACTATAAAAGAAAATATTTTATTAATTTTGATAACTAATTCTAATTGGTCTTATTCATAAATAAGTATTCAATTAGCAATATTTTTATTTATTCATTTGACTTAATTTTCTTGAGTTAATTTGATGAGGTTTGATAAATGAGAAATTAGAATGAATAATTTCATTAACCTTAATTATTAGAATATATCAAAGGATAAGATATTCCTAATGTTGGATAGGGGAAAATAGATAAAAGAATAATAAATCAGCCATTTTTTTTAATAATCAAATAGCAATTACAACATTCTGTTTGCAAACAGGACAGTTATTATGCTACAATAACCAATTTTTTATGCATTTAGAATGGTAATAATGGTTACACCCCAGTTTTCGATACTTTTCACCTATTTCCATGTTGCATTGACAAACTGGACATATTCCTTAGATATTATCACTTTATTGAATAACTCTTTTACGAATTCTTCTGATATCCTCTCTAGCTATACCATTTGACACAGTTCTAATAATAATATCAATTATAATATACCCCATCTATTCTTCCAATTATAGTAATTATTCATAACTCATATTGTCTACATCAATAGCTTGAGTTTAATATTATCGTAATCTAGATTATTGTTGTAGAAGTGGCAAAACTTGTGCTGTCAATCTTAGTTATAATAGAAGTGCCCTCATTTCTAATAATTATTGAAATGGATCATGTTAATGTTATTGATGTTATTATTAAATTTCTTAACATTTTTTTTTGTAATCTTTCTTCTTACTTTTCAATTTAAGAATTAGGTCTTTTTATTATTTTATTTCTTTATCTTTATTATCAATTTTCTAAATAAAATAATCAATTTCTTCTTCTCTTTTCTTAAGTTCTCTTTCTAATTCTTTAGTTAGCTATGAGAATAATAAGAATTATACCTCACTCATTTTTGAAATTTTTTTATCATATTCTTAACACTTATCTTTTAATTATTACCTTAGTTGTTCATTTTCATTCAATAGTTTTTTTTATTCATCCTTACTAAAAATACATTAACTATATTTATACCTATTTAGATTTGAAGTATTTTCTAATTAAGTTTGCTAAACTGGAACCTATTGAGGAATCTTACACATAGGTTTTTATGGAACTAAATTGAAATATTTAATTTTACTTGTTTCAATCTTTGTTTTTTACATTACTGTAGACCTACGAATAGTAAACTTCTTGTTTTATTGCATTGATTTACTAATATATATATTTTATTTATAATTGTTTTTATGTTTAAAATATAGATTTATATTTATATTTTACATTTGAAAACTTCACAAAATGGAGCAAAATATAGTATTTGATAGCAACTTAAGAAATATCTATAGAACAGATCACATATTTGAGAATATTAATTATATTGAATATGATATGATCACATATATATATTTATTATAATTAAAAGGAATATATGAATATGTAGATTAAAAGATGACCTAAAATTAGATATTTAAAGAAATGGATTTAAAATAAATAAATTTTTTTTGATTAATAATTTAAGAGAGTCTTGAAATAATAGAAAATTATTAGGATTATTATAATAATAAAAATTAATTGATTAATTATTTATATATTGGATTTCATTATTAATTAGGTAGGATAGATATGATTACATCTGCAATTTTATTGAACTTTTCAAGTTGATACTTTCTTCTAATTGCAGTCATGTTGAAACTTTTTAAAAGTGATATGACAGGTAGGAATTCAGATAAACATTGTCTTAATTCCTCTTAGTCTTCAATATAATGCAAAGATGAGGGTAAAACTTATGGAGATCTTAGCATATTGATGGCTAGAAGTATGGATGTGGTGGCTAATAATGATGAAGAAAATCTAATAAAAAATTATGATAATATTGTTACTTTAAACATTTAATATCTAATAAGGACAATTCTAGAATCATGCGAGATGCATAATTAATTTTATCACATAGGTTAGCTGCTTGTATTTATCGTTCTAAGAATTTTAGTGGTGAAGTGTATGTTAAATTGAATTAGATTGTCAATAGGATTTTACTTTCCATGTCTATATATAAATATGAATTTAGAAATACCTAAGATTTCTTCTTTAGTGTAAGCATTGTCACAAACATGTACAAAATCCTTCAATTCAGGTGCATAGATCTCTTCAAATTTAGATGATATGAATAAAGATGCAATTCCAACCAATTGTAGTTTATTTCTCATAATTGTATTTTTTGATAAATAACGATCTATAAGATTAATGGTTAAATAGAGTGTTTCAGATTATAACTTAAATTTGAGATGTACATCAACTAGCCAATCTATTAAAATTGAACGCATTTGATTTGTGATATCCAATTATAAATTCATATAAAATGGAGTCTAGCACATAAAGTTATGTTAATGGACTTATAGGTATTCAAATATATCACCAATATATGGGTTTACCAATTCTGGAGGTATTATTTCCTCTTCTATTTTGATTATGGGCTTTGAACATATAAATTAAGAAGCAGAACGAGTTGGTAATCGTTAAATGTTAGTGAGTTCATTTCCAAATTATCTATTGCGTGTAGTCATAAAGTTATTATATGAGACTCTCACATAATTGTTCTCGTTGTTCTGCTTCATTAATATTTAAATTAACTGTTATAATTAAAAATTTTCATAATATATCCTTTTTCATATATTATCATAAACTCAACTCCCCATTTTTAAAGAAGTATACTTAGACGAATGAGGCATTCTTCTCTTAAACAGTCTTGAAATTATATATCACGGCCTTATTCAATTATTCTGCATTAAATTAATGATTATTTAATCTAGCTTAATTTACAAAAGCATCAATATGATTGGCTGATACCTTAACAGCCAAATAACTATGAGGAGCTGAAACTTTCCATTCAAAGATATTCTTCTCTGGATGATATTATACACCATATACTGGATATTATTTTCCTTACATAGAAGCAATAAAAGTTTAACCCTTAATATCTTAATTGGTTCCAGTGATTCTGAAGAATGCATCCAAAGAAGGATATTTTTTATATAAGTCTGGACTCACACCCCAATTATGACTGTAATATAAATATTGATTAGTTTGCATTGCTTAATAAGTGTCGTCATCGAAATCCTTATATAATGAAAAATTTCTATCTCCATTTTCTAATGAATGACTAATACCATTCTCTCCATAAACTCTATAAAGGAAGGGAGTTTTGTATCCTGAAATAATATAATGCAAAGTTTAGAATCCCATGCAAATACCAAGAACAGGAAATACTTCACCAGCTTCATTCATTTAAAGTGCTCTATTTAACATATAAGCAACAGCCTTAGTAAATTTGGATGGTCCAGTTGGAGTATCAAGTTCAGAAGCACCTCCTGGAATGATAATACCATTAATGCCTTAAAAGTATTTTTCTAAAATGGTATTATCAGCTTCATATGGAATTGGTACAACTCTAGCACCAGCCATTTCAACAAATTTGACATATGATGCAGCCAAATAAGAATATTAACTAGATGGGTAATCAATATAGTCTGGATCTGATGGTTGAGTAAATATTCCAATAACAACATTATTATTGATTTCTGTCAAATATTCAATGTCATCTATGAAATTTGATTAACTCAAAAATAATAGACAAGATAATAATAGCAATATTCTTGGCATTTATTATAATATTTAATAAAAAATTTTATAATTATATTATGTTAATAATCATAGGAATATAAGTATTGAAATAAGAGTAGTAAATTAGAATTTAAATAATGTTAATATTGATTTATTAATAATATGGGTGTTTGGTGTGAAACTTTTTAATATAAAAATTATAATTAATTAAGTAAGTCATTTATAGGCATCTGCATCCGGCTGAATTTACTTTAGTTATACACCAGACTATTAGAGTTTGATAAGATGGTTCCCTCTTTAGGATGCAAATCTTTATGAGAGTTCATATAATTCTATTTTCTTTTGGTCCAGTTGAGATTTTAATTATCTTTAATCTTATTCCAATCTTTCTATTAACGCATCTCTTTCTCTTATTATTAATTCGAAAGTGGCATCTGTTATTATATATTATTAACTGCTCTATTGTGTATCCTACATTATTTTAGACTATATCAAAATGATTCCCTTACTTAAGGTTTCTCTTAATTATCAATTTCTCTTTGTTTTGATGATCTTTTGATAGGTTATGACTTATCCATTTTATATATTAATTATTTTTATATATTTAATGTTCAATAACCCATACCCAAACCCTATGTTCAATAATTAGTATTTCGAATTGATTAGAGATAATTAGCAATTTCAACCTTAAAAAGATTCTACTCACTCTCTTTATGTTGATGGTAAAATCTTAAATAATAAATATAATAGGAATTCCAAATGATGCACAAGAACGAGAAGTAGCACGTATCAAATCTAAATATTATTTAGATATTTTTCGTCCTTATCCAGGGTTCCAAAGAGTCCGTTTAATTAAAAAGTAAACACAAAAGGGAAGAGAATATTTGCTCTGCTTTGTAGATTTTGATGATGCCCTTCAAGCTACTATTGTAATGCAGACTCTTCAAGTTATCATAAAGCATTATAATATCCTAGGGATATCGTTTTGATAAAAATGACAAGACAGGCCTTAAGATTTATTTTGCTAATAACCCAAAATAAGAGAAGTAAAATAAAAAATGACATACTAAAGTATATAATGAGTAATTTATTATCATACCATCAAAATCCTCTTCTTTAATATACAATCCTATTTATTGAATTAAACAAATGCCATAAATAAATTACTCAAGAGATGATAATAGTCAGATTCTTTAAATCTTTACTCTAAATTCAAATCTATTAATTCTAATCAAAATTTCTAGCATTTTTAAAGAGAAAGAGGTATCTCATTTATAATTGAAACTGTGAATAATTTTATTTGACATTTATTACATACCATTTTCTATGTTAATATATGATTAATTAAAATTTGATAACAGATTCTTTATAGATTTAGGTTTACATTCAATTTTAACAATTATTTGAGTTAATTTCTACTTCTCAATCTATCCATCTTAACTCAACTTAAACTTAAAAATTTTACATACATAAATTTGAACACAATTATTGGTGAATTAAAAATCAACTATCTTCAAAGTGGAAATTTGAATATATTGTTTTTAATATAATTATGAAAAATAAAAAAATGATTAATTTAATTGAAAACCTAAAATTAATTAAGAGACTCATCATAAACAACTGTGTCTAATAATTATATGGCCACTAAATATAACAGGATAATGTTTAAATTTATAATTAAATAAGATCATCATAGTATTCATGAGGTATATCCCATTACAATTCATACTTATAAATCCAAATTAAAAAATTAACTTCCATTTTTCTTATTAATCTTTTGTTTTAGAGTATACTTGATATATTTGCGGGTCGATTAATAATAAATATCTAAGTATTCTTGGTATAAATCTAATATATATATCAATATTAGGATGAATCATAAAGCTGAGATTTGAAATAGAATTTAAATTTCTGAAAAATTAGAATAAAAAGAACTTTTATATAAATAAAGTAATCTAATTTGACTATTAGATTTTTTTAACTTTTGTTATTATGATTTTCTTAAAATGTTGTAAAATATAATTAATAGTTATAGTTTTACATAATTTATATAGAAAAAGATTATTTAATTGTTATGTATTTAATTATATATATAGTATTTAAACAATTTATTTATATGGAGAATTAATCAAATTTATTCAATTATATTGTTGATTATAAAATACTTAAAAATAATATAATAATTATCATTACCTAAAAATTTAAATAAACTAAAAATTTTATTTTGATGCTAGTCTACTAAAATATTTATTACCTCTTTTTCATTTATAAATTAAACAACAATCACTTAATTATTATAAGTTATATTCTCAATCATTTTATTGTTTTTCCATTTTATTTCATCAATTTTGTTGAATATTTTAAATATTCATATTATTATTTACATATTTACTATAATTTACATAACTATATCTTCTAAGATGTGAGATTTTATTTGTAGATTAGATATTTAATCAATTTAATGTAATCTTTAGACCTATTTTATAATTAACAATCAATAATCATAATCTTAGGAATATAGAAAATATATGTCTATAATTAATTTAATTATGGATTTCAATTATGATGAATTCGGATCTAATTAATTAAAAAGGATTAAATCTCATTTCAATTAAATTATCATAATATTATTACAAATGAACTCATAATTACAGTTAAACAAACCATTCAAACCCAAAGGAGATATTGAGGATGTTCAAATCAGAGATCTTTCAGTATAGTTTAAAGCACAAAATTAAATCTGTAAATTTAAAAGAACTTAAAGAGTGGACTTTATATCAACATTTTACACTGGCAACGTACCTTCATCATCTAAAACACCTACCAAAGGAATACTTAAGTATTGATTTAATTACTATCCTTATTACTAATATAAATTGACATTTTCAAATATTTGATGATTACTACTAAGTTTTCTCATTCGGATTTTCTTTTTTTCTTATAGAATATTTGAAATATTCCATAATTTCTATTTATATTTTAATCACAACTAAAACTTTTTAGATTTAAAGTATTATATATATATATATCTAATATATTCTAAGAATGAGTATAATTATATTATTGATTTATGATTTAAAAAACTTAATTGTGAACAAACGAATTTCAAATATTTTTAATATAATTTATTTAATACTCCTTGATCAAACAATAAAGGTTATTTTAATAAATTCATAAGCACAATACTCTTTGATATCCATAAATTCATATTTGTTATTAAAATTATGGTAAAAACATACTCTATGTAAAGAACAAAATCATAATTAATATTTAATTATAATTCTCATGAGTAATTATATACCTGAGACAAAAACTATTGGAAAATTTGATCCGCTTATATAAAACAATTTTGATAAAGTTATCCCATAATTAGGATAATTACAATAATATTATGCTTTGGTTAGTTATAATTGAAAAATCTGACATTTATTAGCATATCATATAAACAACCAGAAATCCATCAATTTATTCAAATACTTATCAGAAAGATAGCTATTTCATCTTAATCGTTTATGGATGGTAAAGATATTAGATTTTCTTATGGAATTTAGATGCTAAGAAAGATTCTAATGAAAATTAAAATATTTATTAACTTTTATAGACTTACTACATCAAATACCAAAGTTTTCTAAAGAGAATTATCAATTACTAAGAAATTGGGTTTGACTTAGATGAAATACATAATATAAATAAAAAACCATCACCAATATGTTCTGGCATATAAATAAAAATCATGATAACATAGTCCTAAACCAATTACTAGTGCTCCACCCACACTGTGAGAGAATGCATAAAATGTTCTTCCTCCACTGAGACCTCCATGTATGATACCTCCAAATAATCCAAGAAGAGCACCCCATCTAAATGTAACAGGCATTTTGTATTTCAATTTTCTCTCAATTCTTCTTCTTTCCTACTCTGTATTATCCATAATTAATTTTATAATATATATAATTATTTTAAAATGGGCAATTACTATGTCATTAAAAGGATACTTATTCTATTTTTCATTAAAATTATGAATCTATTTGTATAAGAATATATTATTGTGATAAGTACATATTTCAATAATTATTCTTATAAAAAAAATTGTATTTTACAAAGTTTAAATTGATAATATAATCAATAAATAGGATTCTATAAGATTCCATTTATCAATGCTTAAGGTCTTTTTAAAACCATTAATTAAATTGATCAATAGATATATTTTATAGTATGTGGTTGAAATTTAAAAAAATTTAGAATAACATTCATAGTTTTATATAAATTGTAAAAATGAATCAAAGTTTATGTAAATCTATTATCAATTAATTATATAATTATTGTAAATATAAGTAATATTAAATTAATATAAGTCTACACAAGATAGATGTTTATAATTTATGAACATTTTTAAAGTAGTATATGAAAAAATAGAGATTTTAAGAAATGACATTAGAACTTGTTTCAATTGTTATTTAAAATATATATTTTGAATAAATATATTAAAATTTAATAATACTCAATTTTTTTCTGATTATTTCTTTTCTTCCATATATTTTTAAACAAATTCTCTAACCATTTTTTCATATTAAGGTAAATCCTTTTCAAAAATTTTAGCTAATTCACTATTTGTAGGTGATTTAGGATTAGGACGATAAAGGAAATCTTCCAATGCTTTTAATATTTCTACACATGTTCTAGCTGGTGTATATCCAATTTTATCATTTAAAATGTCAATACAGGTTTTACCTGAGGAATATATGTTCATATGCATAAATCTATTTTTTGAGTATACCTTCCATGTATATACAGGGGATGTAGCAGGATAACTTTAAGGGAATTCTAAAATACCAGAGAATTCTCCTCCTTGCCAAATTGTATTTTCTCTTCCATATATAACAACATTCCATTTAGTATAGTTTGCAGAATTATTTTCATATTAGACTTAGACTGTCATGTTTTCAATAATGCCTTCATCAATGGCAGATTAGACATCTTCGAATTCTTTTTCCAATCTCTTAATCATCTAATTATTTATCATTATTATTATATTAATAGAAATTCAATTAAATCTTGATCATTTATAAGTAATGGAATTTCATGTGGAAATTTTACTTGATTATTAATTTATTCTATTTCCCTCAAAGCTGTTTCAAGTGACTCATGGGATAACTAATATATAATAGAATTATAATAATAAATTAATTTGAATTGATTAGCTTCATAATAGGAAACATTGAATTGATTATGAAATTTCTTATTTACTTATTATATTTATTTAATTATTTTAGTATGATGATCATCATATTGTGGTATTAAGATGATAAGAGTATTTTCATTATATTAAATGTATGGTTATGATGGAGATTTATTTTATTCTTTTTTGATGAATGAATATTTTTAATGAAAATGTTTGGAATCTAAGTTTATGAAATCATTATAAAAAGTAAATATAGTTGTTAGATTATGTAAATCTCCATTATAAATAGCATTAGCATTTGAATCCAAATTAAAAATTGTTAATTTAGTTTCTTAATCAAATTTTTCAATTCCTAACATCTATAATCTATCTTCATTTAAATTTCCATCAATCCATGCAAATCTTAAAGATGGTAATTATTGAGCAATCTTTTATATTTTAACTAAATAATTATTATTATTATCTTAAATTGAATCAATAACAATTAAAGCATGTCCTAAATAATATTTGGAATTCTCAAATTTCAATTCTTAAATTAATGGTAAAATTGGTTAAGCCAATAAATCATCAACAAATTAATAATTATTTGGATATCTTGATATTAAAATATGGGAATAAGTATTATATTTTGAATAAATATTTTTTATTTCTTATTTTTACATTAAGAATCCAAATTTAATTCTATAATTAAAGAGCTTCTTACATTATTATGTAAAGAGTTTAATTTCATCTTGATATTCAACTTAATCATAAAATAATCCAATAATATAAATGTCATATAATGATTGTTAATTATATTAATTATTAATGACAGTCTCTATCTCTTGAAAAGAATTATATTGATGAAATTGTAATCCATTTAAGTAATAATGAACAAAGGAAATAAGTGTTTCATAGTTTAAAATATCATTATAATGATATATGACACCAGATTTGGTTTCCAGAAAAATTGCTGGAAATCGTTTTATTTGATATTGTTCAATGAATTAAGCATTATCTAATATTTGTTACATAGATAAATACCTTCTAATTCAATTCTCAAGAAGTTTACTAGTTTTGGTAGATCTTACAGTAATTATTTGAAAATGACTTCATGAATGCAACAAGCTTTGCATGCTTTATGAGTAGCAAGAAAGAGAGTAATCTAATATTTAGAATTGTTAATTGGCTTGGAAACTGAAAAA
Organism: Paramecium primaurelia; assembly: GCA_905182975.1. Taxonomy (NCBI): domain Eukaryota; phylum Ciliophora; class Oligohymenophorea; order Peniculida; family Parameciidae; genus Paramecium; species Paramecium primaurelia. The sequence continues at coordinate 119,240 of CAJJDM010000129.1, forward strand.
TATGGTAATCCTGGGGAACAATTGCTAATCCTGAGATGTTGATTTAATTCTTTAGTAAAAATCAATGTGAAACAGATGAACAAAATCATTATTTATTTTAATTGATTCTTTTCCTTTGAATATTTTATGTTCTCTCTGTCAGTTGTTCAAAATATGGACTATGTTATTGATTGTTGAATTTCAATTTCTCTGAATATGGCTTAATCTAAATTGGAACAAGACGCTTATTTGATTTATAACGATCATATCGTTCTAATAAACCATCATGTGAAAGATCTCTTTCCATATGATTGACCCAACTGAAATCTAAATTAGGTTTAGATATATTTTATTATAGTGAAGTAAATGACATTATTTATTCTTAGAGTTCTGTTATTTTTTTCTTAAACTCTTAGACTTATTATTTTAGTTATACTTCAGTAATTTGATATGTCTCATTTAATAAAGTTTGTCTTTATACTCTCTCTTTTAATGAAACAATCTAATTATCCTTCTCTTTAATTTAATCAGTTAGATTTTGATTTTATTTCTACAAAAACATAATTTCTTCCTCCAATTATGAGATTATTTATGAATCTAAATTGATTTATACAGATTCATCTTAAATTTGATTTGATTCTGTCAATCTACTCACTAATATTTGCTTCTCTTCAATACTTTCCTATTGTTAAACAATCGATTAATATAAAAATTGAGATTCAATATCTGATTCTTACATTAATATTTATAAACATTTAAACCCAAGTAAAATACTTTTGTATGTTTATAACAATATATCTATAAATATATATTAATTAATTCATGGTTGTTCAAGACTCTTATTACTTTATATCTCTTCTGAAGCATTCTATAATGTAGTATAATCACCTTTCATAGCCATCATATAAGCAGAAGCACCTGCATGTATACTCATTTTCTTTATCAATTTCCTCTTTTCTTCAGCTGATTATGGTTTACCATCAGTAGATTTAAATGAACTTGTAGAAATGGGCTAAACAAATTTATCAATGACTGCCATTGCCTTTTCAGTTTGACTAGTAGATTTTGGGATTATAACTATATATATATATAATAATTTTATATACCTGACTGACTCACTTTTTCACTTCTTATAAATTCATGTTATTATTTTGATAATTGATATTACATCTCATCATTACATGCTTACAAATTATTAACTTTGTTTTCAAGTGTTAACACTGTTTCTTTTAGTTCTGATATTAAAGTTTCTTTCTATTATAATTCTTCTTAATATTTTTAAATCAAATCAGTTTCATCAGGCATAGTTGGAAGATTGCAATTAGCTGATGATACAGAAACTTTAGATTCAGATAATTTATTTGGAGTCTCTGCTTAATTTAATTACATAATTAAGAATTCTCTTTTTCTTTTATAATAATTGCATCGTTTCTCTAGAAATCTATTTTTACCCATTAGTTTTTCAATCAATTCTTATTGATCAACCTCACATTAAACTTCAGGAATTGGATGTAGATTCATATACTTTTATATAAATTTTATTTTGTATTTAATTATTCACTATACTCTACTTAAATTCACCCCCTTATTAAATAAAAAAAGAAGATAATGATATTTGAAATCTTATTATATTAAATTGAATTTATTAATTTATACACTTTATCTATGTAATTCTATCAATAAATATTCTGGTTTTTAAGTTTATTAGACATTTAATCAATCTATTAATCAATATGTTTATGGTATTTCTAATAAACTGGTTGAACAAGCTTTTAATAATATTAAACAATCTTACTGCCTAATACACCTTCTCTGCCCCATTCAATGAAGGATGGAATAGAATAACAAACAAAGCCAATCTAATAACATGATAAAATGGAATAAATTCTAAAATAAATCCTATACTTGAATCTGCTAATGTAATAAGTGAAAATAATATCCAATAAGAAAGCCATTGTTTGTCATCAGTCTTCTCTAAAATTTCATATTTATTATATATACCGCCTGATTCTATTGCTTTAATGCTTCTATAAGCAGGATATATCATAGATACAAATGTAGATAGAAAACGTGCTGCAATTCCAAGTACAATACTAGCCAAGGAAACTACTCCACAAATAAACACAACATGAGCAGGACGAACTCCTATTTTTTTACATGGTCCCTTGAGTATTTCAATTTAATCCATATTATCAAGTCCACACTTTGAAACGAAAGGGTCAAGTTTTTCTAATAAAATGTTCATTATATTAAAAATTTAATTTTTTCATATCAAATTTATTCACTTTCTATTCACAATCTAACTATTCTATCCAAATTATCATTTAATAATTTCTAAGCCTCTTAAACTATAATTATTAAATAATTTAACCTATCATCATTTCTATCTTATAATTTTTAACCTACTTCCTTTACTCCTTCCATCTTTACATTCAACTCATATTCCTAACTTTAATAATTTACGCTTTCCTCTTCCCAATGCTTCATCTCTTCAAGTAAATTATCCTTCTCAATTAGACTATGTCCATCTTGAGCATTTGCATGTACACGCTCTATCAATTAATCTTATCAATTCTAAAATCTCTTTTAATAAGCAAATTAATCATTCTCAAATAAACCATCAATATTTATTATTATTAGTTCAAAACTTTGATTCTTACATTCATACTTTCTACTGACAATCTTAATTCCTTTACTTCATTTACCAATCCTTATAAACCAGCTTCGTATTGTTATTATTTTTGATTAAAATATTTCTCATCTTCAGCTTGGTCATCAGATAAATGTTTTCTTAGCTCTTCTACAAGATCATTTAAATTTTATAAAGTCGCTCCCTTTTAAGCCATCATTAATAATTCAGCAAACAACCTACCACCAAATTCACTTGATTTCGCTTTTACACTGTTACACCAACATTCATACATATGTGTTGAACACTTCTGTAAATACTCCATGATCTGCTGTCTATAACATTACATTTTCTGCTATCACCAAAACTAAATATAATAATCCAAGCACAAGTTTTCTCATACACGTTTTTGAAATAATTAATAAAAATCTTTAAAATAACATTCCTCATTTACTAAATATCAAATTTTTGAAAATTTATTTATTTCATTTTATTCTCTTTCCTACCTAGAAATAATAATGTAATATATATTATTAGTACTATCGAAAAATTTTTATAAACATTATAATTAGACAAATATTTGATTTTCTAGATAAAAAATCTTATTAAATATAAGAATATAAAATCCTTTTAATCTATTATATTACTTTATTAACATTTTGTTTTGATATTGAAATATTCTAATTCTATAATTATACTCTTTTAATTAGATTATCATTTATAAAAAGATATAATTTATTAGAATGTATAAATATTAAGAATAATATAATGGACATATGAAATATTCATATAAGTTTTGATTTAAAAATAGAATTCTAAAAATCTTTTTAAAAATTAAATAAATATAATCTTTATAATATATTTTTAGAAATGATTTCACAAAATGTGATTTATTAATGTTAGTGGAAAATATTAATAAATAAATTGTTTCATTTAATATTTTTGCTTTATACATGGGTTTATGAAAAATTCTTTAATAGTATTTAAATTAAAATAAAATATTTGATATTGTAAAAGTGTTTTGATGGCAGAAATATTTGAAAGAGCAAAAAGAGCAACAGAATAATAAATTCAAATAGCAGAATATTCATGCGAGTAAGTATTTGAGAGATATAATTTAGGTATTGTTTATAATCTGATGTTAATGCAGTGGCATAATGTTTATAATGTAAAAGATGGTATTGTAATTGTGCAACACAAAGTGGTTCACATATAATTCTACATTTGATTAAGAGCAAGCATAATTAAATTAGTTTACATGAATAAAACAAAGTGTAAATTACAACAATAGAGTGTTACATTTGTGAATAGAAAAATATGTTCACATTAGGATAAGTTAATGGTATTGATTAATTTAGATTAATGATAGTTAAATTAGAGGACGAGGAAAACATCTTGATTCTATGTCGAGGATGCCTTCCATTAAAATAATCAGATAAAATTACTTGGGATCCAAATGATTATTAGCCACTAATCAAAGATAGAAGTATTTAAGATTGGTTGTTGGGATAAGGAGAGAAAATAAATGTATATAATAATATAATAATAATATTAGTCTCGTTTAGTTACTTTGGATCGAATAAATCAATTTGAAGAGGAGAAAAAGAATAAGCCAGGATTAAAATTTGAAGATTTTGATAAAAAAGGTCCAAATTAATCTTTGAAGGAGGTATAATTAAGATATAGAGATGCTAATCATTATTAATAAGTATTTTCTCCATTGGTGAAATTGGAAGAAGATTAGGATAAATAAGTTAAAGAAGGATAAGTTTTATAAAGTGTAAAAGTGAAATGGGATTTAAGTTTAAAGAAAAAGAGATTGGCTTATTTCTTGTATGGAGGTAGAGAAGAATTTGATACAAATACTTTATAAGGAAATGAAATGTAATTAAGTTTAAAATCTGGAAATTCAATTTGGTAATCAAAGGGAACAGTTGTTAAAGTAATAAATAATGAAGAAATTTGTTTGGAATTACATTAAAATGATCCTCCACCTAATAATGCAGATGAAGGTTACACAGTAGAATGTATATGGGTGTCAACTACATTTAAAAGGATGTAAATGGGTTTGAAGACTTTTAATTTAAATGAGAGTTCAACTAGTAATTATATTTATAAAATGATTTTGGGAAGAATAGATACATTGGCTCCTCCAACTAAAATTGAAATAATACCTTAAAAGTTATCTGCTCCCAATCTACCTGATTTGAATGTGTATTAAGCAGATGCAGTTAAGAAAGCATTAAAATCTCCTTTATCATTAATATAAGGACCTCCAGGAACTGGTAAGACAGTTACAAGTGCAACTATTATTTATCAATTAGTAAAGGCATTAGAAAAATAAAAATAAAGAGGATAAATTTTGGTTTGTGCACCTAGTAATATTGTTGTTGATTAATTGGCTGAGAAAATAAATAAAACAGGTGTTAAAGTTGTTAGATTATGTAGTAAAACAAGAGAAAGTGTTAGTACAACTATTGAGTTTTTAACATTACATAATTAAGTGAGAAGTTTGGATATTCCATAATATCATTAATTATAAATGTTTTATGAATTATTTGATTAATAAGGAGAATTAGATTAAAAGGATGAATAAGTATTCATAAGAATGAGAGATGAGGCAGAAAAGGAAATTATTGAATAGGCTGATGTTATATGTACTACATGTATTGGTTCAGCTGATAAAAGACTTAAAGATATGAGATTTCCATTTGTTTTAATTGATGAAGCAACTTAAGCAATAGAACCAGAATGTTTATTACCAATGATTAAGGGAGCTTAACATGTTATATTGGTAGGTGATCATAGATAATTGGGTCCAGTTGTATAAAGTAGAGAAGCAGCTTCAGTAGGTTTAGATAGAAGTTTATTTGAAAGATTGGTTTAATTAGGAATAAGACCTGTTAGATTGTAAGTATAATATCGTATGCATCCTGAATTAACAGTTTTTCCATCTAATACATTCTATGAAGGTACCTTATAAAATGGAGTTACTATAAGTGATAGAACACATGCTGGTAATTTTCCATGGCCAAATAAATAAAAGCCTATGGTATTTATTAATGTGTCAGGACAAGAATAATTATCCGCTTCAGGCACTTCATATTTGAATACTCAAGAAGCTGTTGCTGTTGAATAAGCAGTTTATTATCTATATTAGAATACAGTAAAATTAAATAAAATTGGAGTTATCACTCCTTATAAAGGATAACGCACATATATAATTTCTTATTTATAAAAGAATGGACAATTACCTTATAATTAATACAGAGATATAGAAGTTGCATCAGTAGATGGTTTTCAAGGTAGAGAAAAGGATTTCATTATTATATCTTGTGTCCGCTCAAATGATACATAAGGCATAGGTTTTTTGACAAATCCTAGAAGATTGAATGTCACAATAACTAGGGCTAGATTTGGATTGATAATCATTGGAAATGCAAGAGTATTATGCAAAGTATTTAATATATTATATATATATAATAGGATAATCTATGGAACAATATGTTGAATCATTTTAAAGATTAAGATTTATTGATGGAGGGTTCATTGCCTAATCTTAAACCATGTCATATGAAATTTAGACCACCATAAAAGTTTATTCCAGAAAGACGTAATAATACAATGAATGGAGCAAATGATGATAAGAGTGTTTATTCTTATGCATAGACAGGTATATATTTTAATAAATTATTTTATAGATAATCTTAATTAATTTGATCATGATTTGGGTGATTTCCCATTAACAAAAGGGATTAGGAATAGTGAATTTGGTTTCAATTTTATACCTGATACTTAAGCATTTATAAAAGTAGCTGATTAGAATGAAATAAGAAAAAATTAAGATTTAAAAGAGATTGATTAGGCTAATATAATAAATATTGGACAATATCCTTCATCAATAATGTAAATTGGAACATTCTAAAATGATTTATAATTAGATATTTGATCAAAAATGATTTGATCTAAAATTTGAAAATAATTATATTTAATTAATATTCATAATATTCTTGGTTGTTTATCATATTATTTAACATAATATTGATTAAATTAATAAATGATAATACATATTTGACTATATTAATCAATTTAATTTAAATACAATTAAAGTTACCTTAAATTATTTTGAAAATATTATAAATATGAATAATATTCATATTTAAGGGATTTTAATCATAATATAAATAATATCATTTTTTAAAGACTTTGATTTTTTTTTAAGAAGTAATTTGACTTTTTAATTCCATTACTGCTCTTCGAGGAGAATTCAATAAATAAACTGAGAATTTATTTTATTCTCGTTTAGAATTAATAGATGGTAATTTGATATGTTTTGAAGGCTTTGGAGAATTCATAACTCTAATTGTAGTACAAGATTAAACAAATTACTAGACTGTCTTATTTACATTAGAATGCATCATTCCTTCAGTAAGTTTTCGACTATGCATAGAATTATTTTTTATTTTTATTTTAGGAGTTGTGATTTATAATTATTTATCTTGTAAATGTTTTTAATTTTATTCTTCATCTGAACTTGTTTTGGATTCATTAATAATATTGTTATAACTATTAAGCACAAAGCTAGGAGATTTTGTGAAATTGACAAATGATATTAAGGCAGCTTCATAAGTTTAAGAATTTAATGAACTTTCTAAAAAGCCTTTCGATAACTTAAGTTCATTGTTATAGAAAAATTCATATTTTATTTGCTGATCGTCTTTTGTTAAAAGTCTCTTGCCTTTTCTAATTGTTTGCTGTAATTCTTTTGTTATAGAAATTGTTTTAGCCTTTCTTAACTTAGGTGCATTCTAAATAATTATTGTATTATTTTCTGATTATCCAACATTTAAACTTGTAGAAGTAAGATAAGTCCCTTTTCTCCTTTACATTTTTCGTTTTCTTTTCTTACAATGATGAGCTCTTATATATGTTTGAGGATGTTAAGCATTTTATCTTTCTTGAAAAGGTCCTACACCTCCACATTCAGAGCATCTACAACTTTATCTTCTAAAAGGTTTGTTGGGTATTGATTTACCAATAGAAGGAGATAGAAAACTACGTTTCTTATATACCAGCTATAATAATTCTTTTCTGCGAGATCTATTCATATATATATATATATATAATAAATATATAATTTTATATTAAATCTATTTTACTTCAATTATGATTCTAAAAATAAAATTAGAAATGTTAGAAAACTAATTTGTTTCTAATTTAAAATAAAAAAAAGATCTGATTATATATTTATAGATATTAAACATTCAATCCCATAATCTTACTTTCATATCATCAATTTTAGTAATTATTGAATCATTATCTAAATGTCTTAATATTTGATTAAATTGATTAGTTGATTCTGGTATTGTTGCTTCATCAGATTCAAAATGAAAAAATGGAATATCAATAAATTATCTAAAATGAGGATTCTCACAAACCTATGGATTTTTAATCAATTCATTAAGATATTAGAGTAATAATGCACTTCTTTAATTTGGATTAACATTCTATTATAAAGCATTAGATTTTTATGGTAATAATGGTAAGAATTAAACCCTATATTATAATGAATATATAAATATACCTCTATTTTAATATACTATGTAATTCATCAAATTAAGAATATCTTTTAGATATAATGTGATATGAATTAAAGACATTATTATTCACAATTTAAAATTAATATTTAAAATATTTATCACCATTTTAATCTTAAACATCTTCAAATTATAAAAATTTAATAGTAGATTATATAACTTATTCTACATCTTTTTTAATTCTTTATTGTTATTTTTTTAAATAGATTTCCTAAAGTAAAGTAATACCAACAAATTTAAATAATATTAAACAATTATGATTACTTCTATCATTTAATAATACTTTTAAATATATTTCTAAATCTTTTTATCTCTCCTCTATATCTTATTCTGTCAATTTACCAATACTTTTTTATGGAAATAAAGATGAATATTTAATTCCTTATTATTTTAATTATTCATTCAATTCATGAAATTCTCTAAATCTCTTTTATGAAATTAATATTTCTTAATTTATTTTGATCATTATAATATATTAAATATATGAATCACCATGTTATTTAATTGTTTAATGTTCTTTTATTTTAACATTCATATATGGAATATATTATTATTATAATTCCCATTTCTTATATTAAAAAATAGTTTATTATTATTTTTTTATTAATGATTATTTATGAAGTTATCTGTTTTATAATTTAATATCATCTAACAATTCTCTCTCCAATTCAGGTAATTCTATAAAATCCATAAAAGATTTAGATATTAAATCTATTTTACTCATAATCACATTTAAATATTTTTGGATATTATTAATTAATTACAAATCACTACTGTCTGATATTTACTTTATTAAATAATTTAATTCAAGTTAATCATTATTATGTTATTCAAAATAAACTGAACATTCAATTAATAATTATTAATGCATATCAAATAATTCTGATACTCTTTTTTTCAATTTCATACATTTCTCTTTATCAGCAAAATGACTATATATAAATAATATTATTTTACATATTTAATTTTATTTCTACATCATTATCCACAATATTCCACATCTTTTTTAATTCCACAGAAAAAAATTAAGTTTGAAGATCTATATATTTAATAACATTAAATGTTTACTATTTAAAGTTGATATTCTTAGCTTTTACTCTTATGATGAAACATCAATATCTGGTAATTCACTATTAAAAAACCCTAAATCTTCAAATTCTACCAAATCTTGTTTTCTAATAAAGAGTGTATATATCAAAAGAATTGATATTAGTATTAATCTGCCCAAAATTAGAATCGTATCCAAAAAGTAGCCTTAATAATAAATGATTAAGCCAGCTATTATTAAAAGTGCAATCCAATTAGCTATCCAATAAAGTTTATGGGCAAAAAATAAAGGTACTCTCTTCTTATACTCAAAGATCTAAATTGCAAGGTTTTTGTACCATGAGCAATATTTAAAGAATTAAAGTAATCATGTTGACGAATAGTATAATCAAAATATAGTTTTGATATTCTTCACAATTAATGCAGAGAAATATAAATGCACACTAAGTACTTTAAATACCTAGACTACTTATTAATATGAGATTGTATACCTATATCAAATAATAATAGGCTCACACGAAATTTGAGAGAACAGTTCAAGTTAATTTCATCAGCTACAATGTCTGATTTCAATTGGCAATAACGACAAATCATCATAATTACATATATTATGGAAACTGAGGATGGAACAATAAATGCATATGCATATAACTACATAATTAAATTAATTAATATGAATTTAATACATTAAATAATCTGAAGAAATACTATTCAAAATATTAGAAATTGATATTCATCACATTAATAAAAAGATCAATTCTACATTTACTCATAAATTTTTTGAGTAATTATGTTGTAATCAAATTATCAAATAATGATGAATACTTAAATGCAAAGAAAACTAAAGAAACTATAATTGAAGATCTATTCTCTAAATATTGTTAAACATTCATATCCTATTTCCCTTTTTGGATAATATGCTTAACAATTATAATCAAATAATACCACCAATAGATATAGATTATAATCATATTTAATATATCTGATTCCAAAAATATTTTGGATTAATTCCTTATAGAATATGAATTGATTACCTAAAAATATCAAGTTGGATGAAGATTCCCCTTACTATAAATATCATTAAATAAATTTTAAGAAAATTTCTAACTAATTGCTAAAACAAATTAGAGTGAAAACTATTATTATTATTTAGTGTTATGTAATAATAATAATCTATAATATTAAGCTAAATATCTTAATACTATAGATTATTACAAATAATCAAAGTCTACTTAAAATATTTATTAAAGACAATTAAATATGATGCTTTGATAAAAGAGTACAAATAAATTGAATTTTTGAAATAGTCATTTTGATAATTAGAATGAAATTTGTATAATCCTTATGATTATTTTTATATAGTAAATTTTGATTATTGTTTAATTGAATTATTTTAAAAGTCATTTAATAAAAATATTAAAATGACAGATTTATTCGTTAATTTTCCTTAAATTTATTGCAGTAAGCATCCTTGTTATCAATTAAATATGGTTTGTAGACATCCAAATTGCAATAATAAGGGTGCAATATGTTGTAGATGCTAATTAAAATATCATTGTGATAATGGTCATACATTGGAATCATTTGTTCCATTAGATGAGGTTTTAATATTGTGTCAGACATAAAATCCAAAAGCAGAATATTTTGAAGATTTAAGTGTTGATGGGATATTGGAAGTTCAGTAATTGTAATCTACTCTATCAAATATCAACAATTCAATTTAAGAATAATTGAAGAGAGAATTATTAATCTTAGGTTAATATTAAAAGCCATTTAAAGATATTTATGGTATAATTACTCATTATTCATAAATTGATGGTGATATCTCAAGAACTGATGATGGAACTTAAGGAGGTATGAAATCTGATTTCTTAAATATTATGCAATATATAGCAAATAAAATAATAATTGTAGATGGAGAATTTACAATAGATTAATCAGATATGAATAATTGTTTAACAGAAATCATAGAAAGAAAGAAAAAGAACTTAAATATATTGCAAAAATTAAATAAAAAATCATAAAAATAAGCTAAAATAATATCAGCTTTATTTTAAACAGGTTGTTCTTTTGGATTAGATTAACATATTCCAATTTCTTAATTTGATTCATGGGTATAAATATATAATGCTTAATATTTTGAAAATACTAGTTATTAAGATATAGTATCATTAGTTATACCTCAAAATAGTTTAATAATGGTTGGTATCTTGAAAGAGAAATATTTGGAATTCTGTGCAATAGATAGATATAAAGCTATTTTCAAAGGAAAAATTAATTCTTATTCAAAATTAAAATGGACTTTAAATTAAGTTATTTTTGGATGTGAATGTCTGAAATGGAATTTAAATCAATAATTATTGGATTAATAAATAGATTAAAAAGAATACTTGTATCATTTAAATGATAGAAGAGTAATATATTATTTAGAAATCTGATTATATATATTTAATTTCAAAACTATTTATTAAGTATTATTTAAAATGTAATAAATATTAATCAAATTCTGCATATATAGAATCTAATCTAGATTTATAAATTTCTTTTTTAATAATATTAATTGTACTATTTATGATTATATTATATAATAGTGAATAAAGTAAAAATAATCATTAAACAAAATATTTATTACAATATTTATTTATATTCAAACTAATCCTTTTAATGTAGCAGCTGTATTCTTTCTTTAATGAAATTATTGTTTTTAAGTAAGTAATTCAGTTGAAAAGTTTTTAGTTATTGTTCTTGGTGTTTTGCTGAAAGATGATTAAATAATTGTATCAATAGGATTTCTGGAAGTTAAATGATTTAAATAAGGAGAATGTTAGATGGCACAAGGACTATTTTCTGTTTAATGAGATATTTTTAAATATGTTGAACATCTTGGGGACTTCTACTCATCTCCTTTTGAGAATCTTAAGGGTTGAATATTAGTATATGAACTCTAATTAATCTTCTAGATCTTTGGCAATGTTATTTACGAATCTAATTTGATAATTATTAAGAATACCTTTATCATGTAATTTTTATTGCAAATATATTCTTACTGATTATCTTTATTTGTGTCTTTAATCAATAATTTTGGCTTATATAGATTGAGAATGCATATTCATTTGATGTTTCTCATCATGAAAATTTAGTTAATGTTATTATTATTGTGGAGTTAAAAGGGGAGATCCATCTAAGAATACTTTTGTTTTATATCTGAACATCTTTTTCTATTTGTCTAACAATTTTTGTTTTCTTCTCTTATAAATCAAATAGAGAATGCAATAGACTGCATTTTAAAATCTTAAGTGCAATCTCTGTGATCTTACTACTGACATTTATGTTCGAAATAAACCGAATTTTTTTTAGAGATTTTTCATTTTCTTATTAGGCTTACTGCAATCGAAGCAGCAACAACTCTTATTGTCTTCAATCATAGTTGCTCTTGAAGACTCTGAACTACCCATATGTCTAAGCATTACCTATCTGAAGACATATGATCTAAGTTTTTTTAAGACATTGCCCTTGTATGTAAATTTAAGGGATGAATGGCCTTAGAGTATGTCTTTTTTGGCGACTTCTTTCTGGTGTGTTATTTATTCGTTATCAGAATCCCAGTTCTCTAACGATGATAGGATTGTGGTTTTCGGCGATAATCCATTCTTGTTTTAATTTTTGTTAGTAAATATATATATATATTTATATATATATAAATATATATGTCTGATTATGTATGTATAATTAATATGAATTCTATAAAGGAGACTTGATAATATAAATATTATTTCTGTAAATCATTGTTTCATATTAATTAAAATTCTGATATCATCAATGGGCATGTGTACATCACAACAATAAAAGAAACCTAAGCCTCTTATTAAATTAATCAAAATCAAAATGGATGATAGTCATTAATCAAAAGACATCCAAGAAGCCATTCAAATATGGAATAAAATTGATGGGGTCATTACAAAAATGAAATCTACATCTAAAATCTCTAATAATTTACAAGAAGATGCAAATAAAATAAATAAATTACTTAAATCTCATCATAATTCTAAGTTTCTTGAGACTTTCTTTTCATATTATGACCAATTCCAATTAAAGATAAATGATCAAATCATTTAACATTAAGAATTATGGATTCAATATGAAAGTATCTTCAGCAACTTAGACTCGCTTAATAGTAAATTCACTAAGTTGGGATATGTATCTCGTAATGGATGTACATAATCCTTTACTAAATATAATTGATCTATCATATGTATACAAAAATGATAATTATAAATAATCATAATATATCAATAGAGTATCAAAATATCTATTATTATATTAGAATACTAAAATTTGATAATAATTATAATAAAAATATCATGCAAAAAGCTTAATAAAAAAAAGTCTTATTACTTAAATAAAAATGAAACCATATAAATTTCATAATTAATTATTTATTTACTAAATTTCTTCTATTTTTTTATATAGATTTATTATATAAAATTATTTTAATTAATATTAAATAATCTTAAAATAGTAAATAATTATCATATTTTAAATCATCCTTAAGATAATCCTTTGTGATGAAAATGTAACCCATTATTATTTGATCCACTAAATACATTTTTGACACCAAATGTTTAAAGAGTCAATTTCACTTATTCAATTTTATCTGATTTTATTTCAATAGCTGATTTATGATGACCACTCATTCCTTAATTCCAAATATTTTCTACATTCTTTTACTTTTAATATCTTCTAAAAAAGTCATCATTATTTGTTTATTTTAAGAGACTTCCCACACTTCCTTATTTAAAAAAACTTTTAGGATTATTATTATTATTAGTTTGTTTAGCAGTCCCATTTACATAAAATTAACTTACAGATGGACTTTCAGAATCACGTTTAATATCTTTTTGTCCAGATGACATTCTATCTAAAAATGACGGTTTTGCACTGTGCAAAGATCCTTTACTTGCAGATGTAACTGATCCTCTAGGGTTAGAATGAAAAGATGTTCCATTTCTTGTTCCTTAATGTGAATTAAGATTCTATTTGTATTCATAATCTTATAATTGTTTCATGAAACCTATATATATATATATATTATGATCAATACCTGAATTTGGCTCAACAATTGATCTTGCTCCTTTAACTTTTTTAAGTGCCTCTTTAAGAGAGTAACCTAAATGTTTAATCATATATGCTATGACAATTGAGGCAGATCTAGAGATACCAGCATAACAATGTACGAATACATTAGTATTCTTAATATGATCTCTTATGAAGTTTGCACATTCATCAAAATAACGATAGAGATCAAAATTGACTGCATCTTCAGCCATTATCCACTAAGTATAATATGATTTTATACTAATCTTTTCATTGATGGATCAACTCTGATTTCACTTGTATCAATGACAGCAACAATGGCATTGATAGAATGTTCTCTTAAATATTTAATATCATTGGCTGCATTGATATTTCCTAAATATAATTGTCCATAACGTGAATTCTTGTAAAGATCCACAATCAGATTCATGGGACTACCTATTGAGTTAAGATTTTAGATTAATACGATTGCTGCATGTGTTGGCAACACTTTAATTGAAGTTTAATTGGGTACAAGTTAGGCTTAAATCTAACCACTTAGACATTCGTTAAATTAACAAACAACAAATTAATGAATTTATTTATTTTGCATCAAATGCTTATAAATAAGAATTGTAATCCTTACGAATAAGATAAATGATTTTCATTATTATAGATGAACATTTTATTATTCAATATTTCTATTATAACATTTTTATGCTCATCCTATGAATGATTTTTATAAGATGCATCTCATCTTCATATTTATTCAAAAATCAATCAATATAATTGGTTTCATCTAACAATGTGTTAAATTCAGAATCAGTCAAAACAACTGAAAATTGATTTTTCTCTGATTTCCATCTCACATGTTATTACTCTCTTGCAGAATTTTTGGTACCATGATTCAAGAGGTTTCCAACAATTAAAGTAATCAAACAAATCAACACCATAGTGAGAGCCTCTAGAAAAATGTCGTTTTTAAGCATCACTTGATTAATTATAATTTTTTATAATTAATATATAAATTCAATATTCATTATATTCATAAATGGCTTTATTAAATCAAGTATCAAATTTCAAAATTGTATTGAAATACATAAATTAAACTAAATAAATTTTTAATAATTAATTTAATGTTTAATATAATATTATTTGTCATCATAATTGATGTCATAAAAGCTTTAAATCGAGATGTGAATACTTTTAGTAATTATCATGAGATATAGATCCATAAACTTCATATTGAATGGTTATTGGATTTAAATTAAAAGATAATCAATGGTACAGCAGAATATCATTTCAATGTCATCAAAAACAATATCAAAGAAATCCATCTTGATATCTATCAACTTGATATTATTATTGTTTATGATTATAATACTGGAACAGTCTATAAACATGAAATTCAATACATGGGAGAGTAATCTTTAAAACAAGGAGATAGATTGAAAATATACCTACCAAAGTCTTACAATAATGGTGATTAAATTAAATTGAGAATCAAATATGGAGTAACAGAAAAAGCTAGAGCTTTAAGTTTCATGACTAAAGAACAAACTGAATCCAAAGGTAATTAATTCTATATCATTTAGTTTTGCCTTATTTATATTCCTATTGCTAAGATAATAATTGTAGATCTATGATTCCATTATAAGACACTCCAAGTATTAAACAGTACTTTAGTGCTTTGGTTTTGGTGAAAGATCCAAGAATTAAAGTTTATATGACAGGAAATCTATTGGAAGGAAAACCGTTTAATAGAATGAATGTTTACACTGAATCTTTAACTGAATATCATATCTCATTAGATATAAAAATTCCTAGTTATCTCTTGGCAATTGTTGCTGGTAATTTGGAATAAAGAAAAGTGGGTAATCAATAAACTAGTCGTTCATATGTAATAACAGAACCAACTAGTATTGATAGAGTTGCTTTAGAATTAGAATTCTTACAAGATTATGTTGATACTCTATCTAATTATATTGGACCATATGAATGGGGAGATTATAAAATAGTTATATTACCACCTTCATTCCCTTTAGGAGGTATGGAACATCCACTTCTCACTTTTGCCAGTCCAACTATTATTGTTGGAGACAAATCAGGAGTAGGTGTTGCAATTCATGAAATTGCTCATTCTTGGGTTGGTAACACAGTTACATGTTCAGATTGGGCTAATATGTGGATTAATGAAGGATTTTGTACATTTTTAGAAAGAAAGATTCTTGAATAATATAATGGAGCAGATTATTCAAAAATGTATTCATTTTTATCAAATGATACTATGTTTTAATAGATGGCAAGATATGGTATGGATCATTCTTATTCATCATTGCATCCAAATACTTCAGGAGAGAATCCAGATGATAGTTAATCTGTAATTGAATTATTATATATTGTAGGAAGTTCCATATAATAAAGGATATTAATTATTAGTATATATAGAATAATAGATTGGTGAATAGAATTTCCAAAAAATGTTATAATAGTATATAATTTAATTCAAATGGTAATCAATTGATGAAGATATCTTTTATCGATATCTTCTATCTTGGATTTCCACTAATTTAGGTAAAGAGCATGCATCCCTTAAAGAAATTAAAACTATTTATAAGGAGTGGGTGTATGTACCAGGTAAGCCACCAAGATAGTTGGATTTCCATACAGATGCTTATGATAAAGCTATGGCTCTAGCTAAAGCTTGGTTAGATAATAAAGGTGATAAAGTTCCAGATAATGCTGAAGAATATAGAAACTATATCTATTATCAGAAGTAATAGTTTTTAAATGAAATTGCCACAAAAGTAAGACATTTAATTAAATTAGTATGGTGATATGACAGATAAAAATTATAAATTAATAGATTAGACATACTAATTATCAGATTAAAAAGATTCTAGATTACTTTATAGATGGTTAATAGGTTGTCTAAGAGGAAAGTTCTATGATAGAATGGAAGTGATTAAGAATTTTATGGGTACTCATGGAGCAAGATCATGGTTAGTAAATATGTATGAGACTTTGTTCAAAGATAAGCCAGATGTAGCTAGGGAATGGTTTATTGAATTTAGAGATTTCTATCATCCTTCAGTAGTAGATGCTCTTGAAAATGGAATATTTAAAAATAGTATAAAGAAGATTGAACAATGAAATTTTATTAAAATAATAGAATATATATAATATATTTATTAAATGATAAGAGAAAGATAATTTGAAGTAATTAAAACATAATAAGTAAATTAACACTTATTATGTACTATTTGTAGAGAAGTATTTTATAATCCAATAAGGGCAACTTGTGGGTATCATTCTTATATCATAAATAGACATACTTTTTGTGGGACTTGTTTGGTTCGTTGGATTTAGATGAAAAAAAGTTGTCCTCTATGTCGACATAGACTAGAACGAAACTATTAATTTGATAAAGACATTCTAGCAACTAAAATTGTTGGTGATATAGAGGTTAAATGTTTAAGATGTTAATCATGGGAGGGAACATTGGCTTAATTTAAGTAACATAAAAAATCATAATGTACTTACATATCTACTAACAATGAAATACATCAAGATGCAATATAAATTGGAGATGATGATGAAGAATTTACATTTGCTGGTATTATAGATGAAACAGACCCTTAAATTCAATAATAAATCATTGAAAATATTGGATAATAAATTTTGGTTTAGATTGATCAATCCTAAAATTAAGACTAGAAATAATAATCTGAATAAATCAACGATATAAATACAAATCAATAGGATCCTCCTTTAGAAACTAATTCTAATAATAATAATCTCAATTCTGATCACATCAAAAATCTTAATTAAAATGAAGACTTAAATAATGAGTTACCTCAATAAAATATAGAGAATCTTGAAACTAATGAACTTCCTTTAGAAAACATTAAAGAAAATTAGATAAATCTTGCAATCATTTAGGATGATTTAGTTAATTAACATAATACTATAGATGATAATTAATAAAGATAATAGAATGATTAATAATAATCGGATATACCTTAAATTTCAGATTCTAATCAAAATGAAACTGCGGAAAAACATTAATAAATAGATAATTAACCATTAATATTAAAAGATAATTAAGATACTAATAATATTTTTTATTATAGTGCAAACGTATAATAAGAGAATTAATAAAAAGTAACAGATAACATAAATAATTAAATTACAACAGACAATATAAATAAACAAATTACCACTGAAATTATTAAGGATGATTCTATAAATTAAAATAATCAATAAAATATATCTATAGTAGAATAATTTAAGACTAATGATCCTGATGTAGAGATAATTGAACCTCCTATTAAATTTTAAAATAATAAAGATCTAAAGAATATGAAAGCTAACAATAAATTTAAAATTAATATACTCAGAAATAATGTTAAAATTGCTGAACCTATGATGGAAGAATTACATGATAATTTATTTTTTGAATTTGTTAATCATATGAAATAAGAAATGGTTAAAAAATTAAGTGACATCTAGTACTATAATACTTTGATTCGTTGATGTAATTATATTTCATTTCATATATTTATTAATGTTATTTTAATTACAATTTACTCCTTTTATCCCTATTTATCCTAATAAATAAATGAAGAAATATTTCAATTAATTCAATAAACGATTGCAACATGTAGGATTGACACTTCGAGATGTGAATGCTGATGGAAATTGTCTCTTTAGAGCTATAGCTGATTAACTAACTGGAAATGAGGAAAATTACAATAAGTATCGCTCAATGGCAATCAAATAGCTTTAGAAAAATAAAAATTTTTTCTCTAATTTTCATCATGAAAGTTCTACTACGTTCAATTAATACACTAAACAAATGTCTGAAGATGGAATATGGGGAGGACATTTGGAACTATAAGCTCTGAGTAATTCATTATAAATAGATATTATTGTTCATACTAAGGATAATCATTATATTATAAAACATATGCCAATAAAGACTTGTTGGTCATTTCTTAAAGATAAATTATTAATGTATTTAAATATTTAAAAAGTTCCCATTTAAAAATAAATACATATAGCTTTACATTAAGGGAAAAAGATTATAAATCACTATTAATCAGTTAGATTAATTGATGATAACACTAATAAACCTGCCAAATAACCATAGATCTATTTTGAATAAACTGAATAATTATCAAATGATGAACTTTATTGAATTTTATTTTATGTTTTAATCTATATGTATTTTAAATTTATCAAATAAAATAAAATTCTATTAATTGATTAATTTTAATAATTCAAATCTAAAACCTATATTCAATTTAAAATAGTTATAATAATTTTGAATTTAAAGAATATTAAATTAAATATATTCATACAACAATTGGCTTATTATTAATTTTAACTTCTTATTATTTTCTACAATTGTTAATAATACTCTTAAATATATCTTTACAAATCATAAAAATTTCACTAAATAATCCAAGTGAAAGGATTGTTATATGAAACCAACCACATTTAATTTTATATGAAACTGAAATATAATCCTCAAAATCTTAAATATAAATAAAAGATGTTAATGTAAATAACAATACTGAACTTTCAACTATTGTATTGATTAAAAATAACGAATTAACAAAAATATGCCTATATGTAAAGATCAATTTTAAGTTTAATAAACTTGTTAGAAAAAAGAATCCCAATTGTATTACTTCTGAACAATCTAAAAATATTAATAAATATAATTAAAATGTTTGCTTAAATAAATGTAATATCTAAAATCTATTTTTATCTTATATTAATTTATGAGTAATGCAAAAATGTACTTCCTTCCATATTGAATATAAAACAATAAATAAATAGGATGTAAAAATGATTATGGCTATTATTAATTAAATTATATCCCTACTATTAGATAATTAAATAGAATTTAAATATAATAATACTTTTAATATTAGGTCCCATCCATTAAAAAATAATAATTATTTTATTCCTTTAAAAGTGATTAATTCTTAAATCTCTAAAATAAAAGATTTGATTCCATAATAAAATAATTAATTACATTTTAAAACATAGGTTGACTTGATAAATAATACTACTTTATCCAAAAATAAAAAATATCTCTAACAAAATATATAATTGTAAACTAAAATTTTAATTTTTCCAGCTATTAATCCAAAGAGTAAAAATATTAGACATTATAAAATTTAACAATATATATTTGAAATCAAATCAGCATTTTATCCATAATATTTGAACTTACCGCTACTTTCTTTGTATATATTTGTGAATATTACATCATATATTAAATCAATAGACAATAGGCTAAGTAATGGTTCAATAGTTAAAACATCATATGCTTAAAAATAGATATCTAAATTTTAAGGGAATTTTAAGTTAATGTACCTTAAAATTGATAAATAATATATCATATTGAGAATTACTAAAAAATATTGAAAATTGCAAAATAGGGCAGATATTCCATAAACACCAAAAAAACCATAAATGGTTGACATTGTTATAATTTTTAATCTATTTGATATTTATTTTTCATTTTCATCAAGATATTAAGGGAGTTCAAGAGTTAAAATTGCTTAATCTTGAATAACACTTTATCCAAATGAATTAACTAAACACTAATTTAAATTAAGAAATAAAATTGGTTTTGTTTCTAATAATTGAAATATTTCAATTTCTATTATTAATTATACATTAGTAAAATACTCATCTGAATCTTGAATAATAATTAAATCATAATTATAAATCTTATTTGAAATATTAAAGATTTCAATAATTAAAGTTTATGATAATAGTTTTTAGCTTTCAGATTTAACTTATTCTGTAAATTCAAGATAAACATATTATTTATTTAGGGTTATATTTATGTAACTTAAATTTACTTAAGGTGATTTTTAATAATTACACTCAAAAGGGATTTTTCTACAAATTATATCATCTTTTTAGATCAATTAATATATATTATCTAATTCATCATCTATGGATAATTTACATGATCCATCTTCAAGTAGTTCATATTATTCATCACATATTAGACATTATTAAAAATTACATTCTATACAATATAGTGGACATAACAATTCAATATTATTCTCTTTATTAAAATCTTCACAATCTTCATAGAGTATTTCATCATTTCTACCACAATTTGATAGACATCTTCCTTAAATTAATAAGAAATCAGGTTAACATAAATAACATATTTGATGATCACATTTTACACAACCATAAATACATTCCTCATACTTTAAGCATTAAAAACAACCATGAAATTATAGAAAGTTCTCATCAGAACATTCTTCATTATAGTATGGTATGATAATTTTATCTTCACAATTCAAAGAGCATTCTTAATTATTATTAAATGAATATCCATTTAAACATAGCATACAAATACCATGAATACAAATTTAACAAAATTAAATACATTAAATTTTGCACATATAACAACCATCATATTGAATCTAATTACCATCTTCGCATTCTTCAAATCCTGATATCATATTATCTCCACATTATGTAACACATATATTTTATAAAATATCCAATTCCCAACCTTCTTGGCAATCCAAACAAAACTAATCAATAAATTACACGCATTCTAAAATTATTAGAGGAATAATTATTTCATTCTCAATGTAATTGGACCTTATTTTAAAGTAAATTTCTAAATCTCTAATCATCCAATCTAACTAATTATTCAAATCTCTTATTTTTATATTCAAAGTTGGACCAAACTATTTTTATAAAGATATATCTATGACTCCTTATTATTAAATATCTATTCTATTTTCATTGATCCAAATGGTTAAATCTGTATTTTTATTTATTAAAAATCTAATTAATATGTCATCGCTTGGAGGTAATAAGAATGAATTTTCAAGAGAAATCGAATTGATTCCTTAACAACTTCCAAATTCATCAACATTATACTCAGATCCACCTCCCCATTATTATATATCTGTATCTTCCAATTAACATTGAATAAATGAAAATTAAAGCTTACTCCAAAAACCGCAATTTAAATCGTCATATCCTAAGCATTATAAGCATCCAAAAGGACACTTGTATATACTGATTTTAAATGAATCAAAGCCCCAAGTAGCCTATATCCTAATATATAAATGATACATCTATATTATCAAAGTAAGCTTGAAACATTTTAAAAATGTAATTTCTCCTCTAATGTGGAAATTCAAAATCAAGAACTTACAATTAATATTCAATGCTATTCTCTGAACATGATCTAGTTAAAGGTGATGCAGGAGAGACGATAAAGATTTCATTATTATCATTTTCTATTTTCAACTCTCCCAATGTTAAACCGAAACTTAGTGTTATAATTCAATATATACAGCAACAAATTTATTTCTACTTTAATTTAAAAATGAGGTTGTAAATCAAAAAATGCTCTAATTGTTATATCAAAGTAAAATACTTTTATATTATGGTATCATAAGTAAATGCACCGTATCCACCATAGACATCAACTCCATTACAAATAGTAGATTTTTATCCATTAACATTACCAATTATGAACCATTAATCAACTTATTAAATAATATAAATACCATCCAATCCATCAGGATAGTTTGCTGCTTCTATTTAGTAAGTTACCTCTTAAGAGTTAACTAAAATTAAAGTAAAGATCAATATATATCTCATGAATATTATTAATATAATTTAAATAGTTCAAAAGTTATCATTTAAAAAGATTATTTGTGTTTATTTCTTTATGATTCATTTTAATTAAAATGTTAATAAATAATTAAGACTAATAAAATTGATTTATTTAATATAAAAATTAAAATTTAATTAATTTATTCATAAAAGATATTAAGCATGAGAATAAAAAATTAAACACAATAGTGAAAGTGAAAAAATAAATTTAATTTGTTATCATTTAAATATTATGTTCTTCTCTAATATAAATTATAAATCCATGACCTGCAAAAGAAGAAATATCAATTATTTTAATAAATCATTATAAATTAAGTTTTTTAATATTTTTTATTTAATTAATAAGAAGATGTCATAAATTACCTCTTCACTTCTTAAAGTAGTAAACACCTAGATTTAAGGTAAAATAATTATTAAAGTTTAGATCTTGATTAACATATTTAGAAATAAGAAAAAGTAATTATTGATTAAGCAAATGAGATAAAGTCTTTGAAAATTAGAATAAATCAAAAGGATATGTTGAATACACCTATATTCGATAATCCAATTGATCAATTATTAGCATACCCTAAATCTCTTAATGAACTTGGTTTATAGATATAAGAGGAATTTGAGAAGTTAAAATCTTAATTGAAAGAAAAGGAATAAGAATTACATTAACTTAAATAAAACCCTGAAAATCAAAGAAGATCATACAAACCAAATACCTCTCAAGTAGATGAAGTTATAAAACAACATGAGGAGATTGATGAAATTTTAATTGAATTAGAGAAAAAGCTATATGACAAAAAGCAATAAAAATAAGAATTAGAATAGAAAATAGATAATTATGGGGAAGATGAAAAATTATTAAAATAATTGAAATCATAAATATCTGTATTGAATGAGCAATTAGTAGTAGAGAAAGCATATAATTAAGAGGTAAGAGTTCAATTAAAGAAATTATAATAAGAGACTGAGAGTTTAAATGATTAATTAGAGAAGAAATTAGCAGAGAAATAAGAATTTGAAGATTAAGTAGCTAAAACAAATAGTTAATTAGAATATTTAAAATCTTAAAATATTACGTTAGGAATTGGAACACCTATGAAAGGAGAAACTGAAAAATTAATAGCAATAGATGACCTAGTAAAATAGAATTAAGCTGTTGATGATTTAATGAATGAATTATAAAATAAATTGAATGAGAAATAATAAGCTCATAATTTAATGTTAGATTAAATAAGTAGGAATAATTTATTTGAAAATGAATAAAACTCTTCAACATCTCTTAAACCTTCAAATATGTCTCCAAAAAAGGAATTAATTTCATAATTAGAAATTGAATAACATGAATGTGATATTATATAATAGTAATTGAAATTAAAACAATTAGAAATTTAAGAATTAAAGGAATAATTAAAAAAGGAAGAATAATAAGTGTTTGATTTATAAAATAGACTACAAGAGGAAATAGAAGTTAAGGTTTCAGTTGAATAGTAACTTTAAAGTGTATAATCAAAATAAATAATAATATAACCAACAGTTACTTCTTATATTTAAGAATTACCTACAATTAATATCTTTGGTCCACAAAATGAATCCATTCCTTAAGATTATTAGTTTTAAATTGAGTAATTATAGGAGACAATTAGATAATAGGAATCATAGATTGAATTTTTAAAGTTTGAAATTCAATAAAAGGATGAAATAATGAGTATGTCACAACATACTTACTTATAAGATTTAAATCAATAGAATTAAGATATTGAAAATAGGATATAAGATTTAAAGAAACAATTGAGTTATAAAATAAAAAGAAAAGATTAATTGGAATCTATAGTAAATGAGGATTAAAAACCTAAGAGAAAATCTTTTGTATAAAATACAGAGTTGATGGATTTATAAGAATAATTACATGAAAAGAATATGAATATTGTGTAATTATATGAAGAAATATCTAAATTATAAAAATAGTTATATGATAAGGAATAAGAATTATAATCAAGAGATGTTGAATTAAGATATTAAGCATTAATGAAAACAAATGAAGATTAATGTGAAAAGGCTGATGAATTAGTTAAAAGGAATTTAGCAATGGATGAGTTAATTCATTCATTAGAAGTAAGATTAGTTGAAAAAGAATCTAAATTAAAGGAATTAGAATATTTGAATTCATCTAAAAATTTTGAAATTGAATCTAATTAAAATAATAATTCATTTTATAAAGATAGAGAAAGTATTATTAGAGATAGTGGAATTAATTCATATGATTAAGATCAAGATCATTAATTTGTTTAATAATAATAAATATTAGCTGGTTTCAATAGTAATTTGGATCATTTAAAGAGTAAAGTAGAATGTTAGAAATATGAATTATAAGAAAAGGATAAGATTATTGAATAACTTAAATAATAATTAAATGATTTAAAAAGAAGTCATTTTAATCAATAGATTTTGGCAACTTAAGATGTATCTGTAATTAATAGATCAATTAATGTATTATAAGAATAAGCAGATAATTTAGTAAAATAGAATTTAGCTTTAGAAGATGTTATTCATGAATTAGAATATAAATTATAAGAAAAGAAGAATAAATAAGAAGAAGTCTAAAAGATTATTTAAAATATGATGGAAGAAGAAGTATAATTGAGATAATTGAAATCAGATGAAATGGTTAAAAAGAATTTAGAATTAGATGAGAAAATCTAATAAATGGAATCAAGATTGATTCAAAAATAATAATAATAATATGAATTAGAATAAAGATTATCATAACATTAAAGATCTATGCCTTAGCCTTTATAAGTATTCCATGAAGATCATGATATAATCTAAGATCATAATTCTAATTTATCTGAATTAACTATCTAAATTGCTTAAATAACAGAATCAGTCAGATAATTAAGTTAAGATGATATTGAATTAGAATTTTTATTGAAATAAAAGAAAGAAAAGTAATCTTAAATTGAATAATTAAAATTGTTTATTTAATCTTCAACTGATGTCCTATAAGATTTGTAAACTGAATAATAAATTAAATAGGAATAAGTTGAAAAAATGAAATCACAAAATAAAGATATTGAATAAATGGTTAATGATTTATAGAATTAGTAAATTAATTTAATTGAAGATGCCACCAAATCTTAATAAAATGTTCCTAATTGGTTGAATTAGAATATGGAATCATCTAAAAGATTAAATGAACTTCAAAAAGGTTAATAAAAAGTGAAAGAGCAAATTAAAAATTTAGAATCCTTAATTTTAGATTTACAAATAGTAGTCAAAGAAAAACAAGATGAATTATAACGTATATCATAAGAGAATTATTAATTATCAATTTTAACAAGAAAATAAAAATAAAAGAGAGATCATTTATTAAGAGAATAAATGCCTTTGGGAGAGAAGGTAGGTTTACTTGAATAATAAGTGAATGATTTAATATTAGAAGATAAAAGATTAACTTCTGAATTAGGTAGATTATTTTAAGAAGCAGAATCCGCTAAATAAGTAAAGTAACTTAAAGAATAATAAATATCTGCTTTGAGTATTGAGAGTTAATAATTGGATTAAAATATTATGTTATTAAAAGATGATATAGAATAAGCTAAGATATTAGAATAATAATTGCTCGATCAATAAAATTAATATAAATAAAAAAATGCATTAATAGAATAAGAAATTAAGATCTACACAGAAATGAATTTGGATAGCGCAAATATCAATAGAAAGATTGAAGATCTAACTCATTAAATTTCAGAGGAAAAATAATTATTAGAATAACTAATTGAAGAATTGCAAATTCAAAAAGAATAAGTCTTATTAATTGTTCCTTAAAAAGAAGAAATATTAAAGTTATATTTACAAACCAAATAATAATATGATTAAAGTGTGGAAGATCTATCTGAATTATAGAAATTATAGTAAAAAGTATAAGATTAAAAGAATTAAGTAATGTAAGAAGTTAATTATCTTAAATTATATACAGAAAATTAAGAAAAATAATTACTTGAATTGTAGACTTTAAGAACTAAACTAGAAGATAGTATTAAATAAGAAAATACTTTAAAAAATGCAATATAGGATAAGGCTGATAGGATATAATAAGAATTAGATCGTAATAAATAAGCAATTCAAGCATAAATTTAGATATTAGAGAAATAAAATAGAGAAAAAGAACAAAGATAAGAGCAGATTAAGAAAATTTAATTTGAAATTGAAGATTAAAAAAATAATTTAAATAAATTGACAGATTAATAAATGAAACATCTACATTAATTAGATTAAATAGCAAAATTAGATAAGGATATGGAAAGATTAATGAAAGAAGTATTTGAGAAAGAAGAATAAGTTTAATAATATGCAGGATTAGTATATTAAAAATAATAAAAAGTAAATGATTAAAAATAGAAATTTAATTAATTGGAAGATGAATTGAAATTTTATGAAAGAGAAGAGGAAGAAATAAAAAAGAGAATATCTGAATAAGATGAGAAACTGAGTAAATTAGAAAGAGAATTTTAAATAAGATCAGAAAAAAGAAGTAAATTTGAAGATGATTTAGCAAAAGCTGAAATGGATTTAATTAGTTTAGAAGAAATGTTAAGAAATAAGGATGAAGAATTAAGAAGTTTTAATGAATCAAAAGAAGAATTGATAAAATATAAATAACAATATAATACTATTAGAGGAGAAATAAGAGAAAAATAAGAATAGATCTAAGAATTCGAGAAATAAAGATCTAAATTATCAGAGGAAATCAAAAAGGAATAAGATTAATTAACAGATATCAATCAAGAAATTTATCATAATAAAATTAAAGAGGAGGAAATGAATTTTTAAATAAAATAGAAATTAAAGGATTTAGAATCATTAAATGATTAATTTAAAAAATTAGATGAAGATGCAAAAATGTTAGAAGCTGTAATTTAATTAAAAGAGAAAGAATTGAAATAATATTAAGAGAAGAAAGAAACACTTAAAAAGGATTTAGAAGCAACAAATTTATAAGTGGTTGAAGTGAAAAAGCAATTAAATAAAAAGAAACAATAAAAATCAATAATAATAGATCCAAATGAAGTAGAAGTATATGAAGAAACATTATCATAATAAATAAGTTGTTTAAATACTAAAAATTTAAATTTAAAGGATGATTTACAGAAATTAGTATAATCATAAAGTTAACCAATATTTTAAACTATGTAATAGATGGAAGGAACTAAGACTTAATTGGAAGAATTATAATTAACTATAAAAGAAAAGGATAAAAAATTAGATTTATTGGAATAATAATTATAGCAATTATCTATGCATCAATCTAGAGTTACTATTTAACCTAGTTTTTATTTTGATGATGATCCATTATTATTAGAATTGTAGGATAAATTTACTAAAGAAAGTGAAATGTTAGATGATTTATAATAAAAATTAAAGAGAACAGCTGAGCGACATCATGAATTAGCTGTTAAATTATAAGAGTGGGCAGAAAAAGAACATAAATTGGCTATAGAATTAGATTAAAGAAGATAATGTGTTGAAAAAATAGAAAAAGAATTAGAAGTATTATTTTAAAAGTAATCTGATTTAGAAAATGATAAAGTTAATATTTTATAAAAGTTATATTAATTAGATTTAGATAATTAAGAATTAAATGAATAAGAAATTATATCTAGAAATAGAATAAAAGAAAAGAAAGATTATGTATAGGTATTATTCAAGAATTTAATAGAAATGGATGAAAAATTGTTATAATTGAGGAATCGAATGTCTGTTTATTCAAGAGAAGGTAGATAATTAGCAGAATAAGTAGAAAATTTGGAGAATGAAAAAGAAATGAAATAAGAAAGTTTATAAATAATTTAAGAGGAATTAGAGAGTTTGGAATTAGAAAAAGGAGAAAAATAAAATATGATTTAATAGATTAAGAAGGAGATTTAAGAATAAAATATAGATAAAGATAAATTAGAAACATAATATGCTTTAACACATAGTAAAAATTAACAATTAAAATTATTAATTGGAGTTGAGGAAGCTTTATATAAGAAATTTTAGACTGAACTAGAAATTCAATAGAAAAGAGAATAAAGCAAATATGAAAATATGTTTGTATGCAATAGTACTTAAACTTATTATGAAGCTGATTAAATTGAAGTATTAATGGATAATCTAGTTGGATAAAAAATAACAAAAAAAGAATTGTTAAAATTGAAATAAGAATGTTATGCTGAAATATAACAATTATTTACTTAAAATAAATCTTATATTTAGGATAATGTAAATGTGAGAAATCTAATTTAATTTTAATAAATTCTAATCTAAGTTTTGGAAAGCGAAAATCTATTAATATCTGATAAAATAACATCAAATAAATCTTTAAAAATACAATCTGAAGAATAAAATACATTTACATTAGAATTAGTAAGTATATTAAATTATTAAGATCGATATGATGATGAATACCTCCGCTTTAATTGAAATTTCAATTAATGAACATAGTTTAAATATAGGAGATAAGAAAATACCTAGATAATGGATAGTTGATAAATATTTTGATTATAATCATCAAATATATCCCTTGGGAATATTGTATATTGTTTACAAGGTAATTATACACCAATATCTAGGTATCACTATGTTAAGTAATAACTTTAGCATTAACAGGTACTAAAATAATTTAATTATATTCTTAAATTTGATTAATAAAATATATATTTATTAATTATATCATAGATATTATTTCATTAATCAAATTTCTTCTATTATTTTTTAACTTTAATTCCTTAAAGTCATGGCTAATTATGTAATTGAGTTAGCTTTATTATATATATATAATAATACTTAGAATGCTCTTTTAGATTTCTTGTTTTTCAATTATATAAAATTTCCACTAAAATTTATATTTTCAACATCTTCTTACAAAATAGACCAAAGTTTGGAATGCTGATTCAAATCATAAAAAATTTACTAGTCTCAGTCAAAATTAATCCAAAATGTTCGTTATATCTAATAGCATCAACTCTGAGCAATCTATGATTCTCACAATTTCCTTTTTTAATTCCTTTAATAACCTCATAACATTCTGCTTCAATCTAATTGTATTCTTTATAATCTCCATCACTTTAATAAAAAGGTCTCATATATCTTATTCTATTATTATTAGGTTATTCATATGACGATAATTCATTTTTAACACCCTCTGATGTTTTTGAAACGGCATCTAAAAATATTGTAGGAGGTTTAATAATTAATCCTAAAGTCCCTTACCATAATCCCTTCAAAAATCCAGAGGCTCCATCTTATTAAACACCCTGAAATAGTTTACTAAAGAATCCAGCTATACCATCAGCTACTCCCTTAACAAAAAACTCAGATCCTTTTTATATACCAGAACCAACATTTCTAGCTTATTTTTAATTTTGGATCTCTCTTTATTATTGATAAGTTTTATTCATGGTGACTTTAGATAATAAACTAGAAATAGTGCCTACAACATTCTTAACTCCAAAGGCAGAGTGACTTACTAATGAAGTTGTTCCAATTATAACACCCATACCACCTTCCAATGGTCCTTAAGTAAATCCTTCAATAGGTCGTTTAATCAAATCTTGCATGCCTGATACGAAGTTTTTTAATAATTTAGTTGAATTGAGCTAAACTATATAGCTGGTAATTATCAATATATATCAGTAAGGTATCTTTAGGTTAATTTGATGCATAATCCATGTATGCTATCAAAAACGTCATCCATTTGAATACCTTTTAATACAATTTCAGCTTCACCAAAAGAGACTAATTAAAATCCAATTCCAGATAATATTGAAGTGAATAAAGAATTATTATTATCTTAATCTTTATCTTTATTGCTCCATGATACTGTAATTTAAATACTGATAGGATAAATAGTGATTGATCCAAAATATGTTGGAATAAATTTATCAGATAATGTACAT
>CAJJDM010000129.1:151416-236320 GCA_905182975.1 Paramecium primaurelia
TGTAGAGTATATTCTTGATTACGGTATCATTAATTTTTATTGCTAATTGATTGGTTTCAAAAGAGAATTTGTCAATCAATTATAATTATTTATCCTATAAATTCATTTAAATTAAGACATTTAATACTGGGAATAGGGGGTGTAATTAAGATATATTATCAATTTATAATCCTGATAATTGAAATTAAAAGAGTGCTTTGTTATCTTTATTTATTAATTTGATAGCTTCAGTTTGATAAAATAAAAAATTATTAATTTCTATTGGATATGTTGAATGATTATTAATCAATGATAAATTTATTTGAGTAATCATAATATCAAATTTTAATTATAATGGTTCTCTTATTATCTTACCATAGATAAAGAAATCTAAAGTAATTATATTTCTATCATACTTCTTCACTTGAATCGAGAAATTGAACATGTCTAGTGAAACCATTCATTTCAATTTAATAAAAATCTTATCTGTATTATTTTGAATATGAGATCTAATAATAAAGTACTTAGGATCTGCTATTTTATCAAAATTCAATTGACATTCTATAGATCCTTAATCTAATGATTTTGGACAAATAAGAAGAGGTACCGTATTTTATTTAGTTGGTTCATTCCAAGCAAAATAGCAATCTTAATTATAATCTAATTTGCTGGAAGATCTAAAGAAGTGACTTGAATCTTTATACTTCGATTAGAAATTCTATAAGGTGTTTGTTTATGCTTAATTTCACGAATGACCACAAATAACATACTATTACTTGTATTAATATCAATTTAAGCAAATTTCTTAATTTCTGAAAATTTTTGACTTTTTAATTGCAAATAGGAGACACCTATTTTATTACATTCAAACTAACCGCTCCAAACCCAAACAATCTCCAATTTATATAAGATTTTGATATATCTATGGCTTCAAATTAGTGATAATATTATAAATATTAGCATTAACAATAAGATTTTAGTTCTTTTGATTTGGCAATAATATATCAAAAACACTTGTAAAATTATCAATACTATATTCAAGTTAAGATATATATTTCAATCCTATATTTGAAATTTAAATTTTTATGTTATTAGTTAGTTCACTAAACCTGGATAAAGTAACCAAAATTCTTAGGAGTTATTTAAAGGTATTTCAAAATAGAATTGATCCATTATTATATTGATTTATCTGTTTTTTTCAAATATTATTGAATTAGATAAAACTGATTAAGCATTTTATTTAATTCATGAATTCTATCATAAGCAATATTTTTAATCTAATTTGATTTCAAATCTACATCACTAAAATCATTTATTAATTAATTTATATCTGGAGGAAACCTCAATTTAGAGGATCTAGTTTCGAATTAAATCTATGTAGTTGTAGATTTTATCATGCTGAAATTCAATGAAAATATAGGTTTTAATTTATCATTGCTTGTATTAGTGAGGAATTATTAATCATTATATAGAACAATCATATTAATTAAAGATATATTCAACTTTATATCCTGATCTGATTTTAAGTCATATTTAAAATCTTAAAAAATTATTTTAATTTCATCCATTATTAATTATCTAGGTTTACTTAAAGTAATTGATCCTTTATGCATGTTACCATTCACTACAATTTATAATAATTTGTTTTAATTTAATAATTATGATTCATCTTATGAGAAATTCTATTATAAAAATTTATTCTTTAATTAAAAGGGTTGGTATCTCATTTTATTGTTTTTATTTGCCTTTTCCAAAGCAATTTGTTTTAAATCCTTAAGGTTATTTTTTCTTTAAAGCTTATTATCTCAATGCTTCATATTATTATTCCTTAATAACTACTAATACTATTTATTGGTTTATCTCTTCAATTTATGTTTTCTCAAAAATTTCATAAAGTTCTTACTTATAATCTTTATTTAATCCATCTTAATATTTTTTATCTAATTGGACTTATTGCAATAATTGTTTAATATGCTATTTATTATATTCATCTAATGGTTCGATCATTTACTATTATCTTTAAAAAGAGATCTTATTTGAAATTCTATCAATAAATTGTTCAACACCTTGTTCATAAACAGTAAGCAAAGTAAAATTTTGTAATACAAAGCCAAAAATTATATCTGTATCTTCCTCTCTAATATGTATATTTTAAATATTAATCTATAAATTTTTAATAACTTTAACAATGATTCACTACATCATACTATCTTATTATTCTTTATTAGATATTCTATCTATTAACTTTTATTTAAAACAATCAAGTTCTATTAATTTATCTGCCCCAATGATATCTCCAAATTTCCAATCACAAACTTCTTGAGGTTTGATAATTATATATAAAGTATCCAGATTTACTTTAATAGGAGAACTGGCTAAATTCTTTCAAGAAATGTTAAATTAAGTATTCCAATCTACTAAATTTAACAATAAAAGGGAGATCTCATTTTATAAAAGCATCTCGTTTCAATCTTAACTTATCCACTCCAAATTCCAGCTTATAATTATTATTAATCCAAATCATCAATGTATTCTCCTAAAAATTATTAAAGAAGATTTTCAATTAATTTCTAAAACATAAAATAATAATTATATAAATCATATATCTTCCCTAATTCTTTCAAATACAGGAAATCTTGGTTTTCCATCATCTGTTAATCCATAATAACTATAAGATACTCTAGAACCTATTTTTGGAGGATCTTTTCTTAATTTACTATTGAATCCAACTCCTATTTAAAATATTATTCCTGCATCTGTTTACACTTTTAATGCTCCCAATTAATCCTTAAATTTACCCATACCACTTATGTGATCAATTACTGTTGCCTCTGAGTCCATAGTTGTTTTAACTTTTAATAATGTATTTGATCTTTTTCCTTCATATAAAGATTATGGATCTCTCAACATTAATCCTTCTCCTCCTGCCTATTAAGCTAATATTAATTCTTCTTTTAAATGTTCATAACCTCTACATACAACATGTGGAACATAAACTAAATGAGGATTCTTTATTTTTTCAATAGCCTTCTTAAATTTAGCATATCTATTAACAAAAGGTTCATCTAACAAAGGTGCATCAAAAACCATAAATTTGATATCTTTCCAAGCTTTATAATCAGGTTATTTCTTTTTAGCTATGCTAACTAATTTTTAAAATTATCCTCTATCAAGCCATAATTCTCCATCTAAATAAGTAGTTGGCCATCCTTCAACAAATGATGTAGGAAAATTTAATGAATTACCATTTCTAGTAAACATTTCACATCCACTCCAAATTATACGCATACCATCTAATTTTTCAGATAATAAATAATTTGTTGGATTAATATTCTCATTCCATTATCCAGCCAATAAACAAGCAATAGGTTTTGTATCACCAGGAGGACCCAGATCTAATGTTTCTCCCAAATGAGTTCTGGCTCTATATTTTGGCCATTCTCCTACTAATTTTCCTGAAGTAGCATCATCTGTCAATGCTACAACTGGTTTCCTTTATTCTGGTAAATTCACCTTCTTTAAAATCTTTTATTGCATTAAATCTTTTTTAGAACTAACAATCATTTTTTCTTATTATTCATTTGCTTTCAATATATCATTACTATTGATCTCACGAAATCCCTTTGATAATTTTTACTAGATTTAATCACTCATCACTTCTATACCTCTTTCCATTGTTGGGAACTTAGTTAATGAGATTTCTATAGTCTCTTGTTATTCTATGTTACCATTCAATTATCCATTTCGAATTTGTATTGTTATTGGTTTTAATGATATAAATTAACAATGCCAAAATTGATCATTCTTTATTAAGTACATCTCAGGACTTTGTTATTTTTTCATTATTGTTATAAATTTCAACTATCTTTTTAACTTTTCTTTTACATTTAAAAATCATTTTAAAATTATTACGTAACATTTCTCAAATTAATATAATCCATTTTATTTATCAAATAATTAGATAATAACATAACAATATTATCAATCATCTTTCTCTTCATACACTACTGGTGTCATTGAAGATACTTTATTTTCTATTCTTTCAAATTTTCTTTATTTTGTAGAATCTTAAGAAGGACTCAAATTTTGTCCTTCCATTTCAATTGAATCATTATCTACCATCTCATTGTATTTTACAAAATGTTCATATTTTCTAAATTCTCTACACAATTAAAAGCTTAACATCATAAATCCAAGACCTAATATAAATGCAACCCCATAAAATAATATAATTTAATAATAACCTCCACCTTACTTAGGAGGTATGAAATTAATTGTATACATTTTTTATATTTAACAGAATTCCCCTTAAGTAACATTAAGATTGTCAGGACATTTTGTAGATTTTTATTTATAAACAAATTTTGTCTAATGACTTTCAGTATAGTTTGAAAAACATACAATTAAACTTGGAGACTAGTATTTGAATAAATATTTACTTCTCTAATAGAGGAATAAAAAAATCTATGTTTAGTAAATCCAAATATAATAGTCTTAGTATTATAATCAATATAATCTAATTATTATAGATTTGGTATAATTATAGAATTGGATGATTAATTATTAAAACTTTGAGGTAAGGAATGTCTTATTATTTAATGACCATTCTTGCCTAATATTATTACATAGTGATTCAAAATATCTACATCTTGCACATCTTTAAAAGTTTTATATTTATTTAATAATCTATATGTGTTGTTTGATAAATCTAATGTTAATTCATTGACAAATGAAAATGAAGGTTGATGTTCAATGATGATTAAAATAGATTATTTAATATCAAAGATATCACCAATCAATGGTATTGTTCCTAATTTAGTATTCATAGAGATTAAGGTTGTAACAGAATTATAGACAAATTATTATACACCTAATTTCTTATCTAAAATATAAATAGTATAGATTTGATCTTAGTTTTATAAGAATACTTTGATGTCCACAACATTATAAAATTGATGATTTGTTTAACCATTCAACATCCAAGAAATTGATTAAAAATTCTTCTCTTTAAATTAATACATAGAAATGCCTAAATTTCCCATTCCAATGAACATCATATCATTGACTGTTGTTATACTTGTAATTTAATCTACATTGAATTTATCATATAACTTTAGTTTTTATGAATCTTCAAAAACATCTGTTTTATTTGAGAGTTAGAATGCTAAAGTTTCTTAATCTGCAATTATCACTAATACTCTATTTTTACTTAGGTATTGTAAATATACCTTTTTAAATGTATTAATGTTAATCATTATTGAACTACCTAGAGTGATTGTATTAGTAATCAGTAAATGTTATAATTTACCTAATCGAGTTAAAACAATAGATCCATTATGAATTGTCACAGCTGCTATGACTTCATCGATTTCAGCATTTAAATGACCTTCTTCATAATGCTAAAAGAAGAAAGTTTCATTAAAAGATTCAACAATATCTACATTTAATCCTGTGCTTTGCACTAACTGTTGTTTGGTGAAATGGCAAGGTTAGAATGAATTATTTTCGTATTCGATCTCCTAATAAAAAATTTCACCATATTGTTCGAATCTGTCAATTACTTTTTCAGAATCAACCGAGATATTATATTCCTAACTTTGCACATATGTGAGTAATAAAAAAATCAGCATAATTAATTTATTATAATATATATATTGCACTCATCAAACTTACTATACTCTAGATATATTACTGATTATAGAAAACTATGAGGTATGTGTCCCAGTCTAATTAAATTTAATAATTTTAGTTGGACTTTCAAATGTTTATATTGTAATTTCATTTTATTTTTGACCATTCAAATCTAGGTTGTGTACAAATTAATTATACTTCTTGAATTCTTTGATGAGTAAAACAACCATTATAATAAATACTAATGCAACAAAGAATAAAGTTAAATAAATTTAAAAATTTTATTCTGTTGTAATTATAGGTTTGATTGATTAGATAATATATTCTTAATTATAAGTGCATATCCCATTCTCTTATTTCTTACATTCAGAAATGTGTGAATAATTTAATTTAATCTATTATTCATGTTCAAAGTAACAATACAAGTAACTCTACTTCAACTCTAATTTGGAAAAGTAGAAGTTGTGAAGACTAACACCCAACAGATACAAAGATCCTTGAGATTTTATATAATTCAATTTAAGTAATGAAGGCATAATAAAATGCTATTATTTTATTTGAAATGTTGATGGAATTGAATGAAATATGACTGTATTTCCATTTTGACCTAAAGTAATAGCAATATGATCTAAAATATCTATATCAACAATGAGTGAATTGATTATATGTTTATTTATCTATTTCCAACTAAAATCAGTATAATTTAATTAGATTTCTTAAATTATTGTTTATTAATCTTAATAACTAGCAATCATCATTATGTTATTATATATATCAATAATATCTCCAGAAAATGGTATAATACCAAGTCGCTCATTCTTATAAATTAATGTAGATTTTGGATTATATATAAATGGTGTGACTCCTAAATCATAATCAAGTAAATAGATAAAGTATACATCAAATTAATTAAATACTTTGAGATCAGTTGCATTATTAATTTAATACTCAAAATCTATTGAACTTAAAATTTAACCATTTAATTAAAATATTTTTAAGCCTCCTACACCCATTGCAATAAATAACATATTATTAACAACAGCTATACTCATAATTTTATTAGTATTGAAAGATTCATAAATTCTAAAAGATTTCGAAAATATCTTTTCAGCCTTTACATTTAATGTAATGCCTACTGTTTCCGAATACATGATTATAATTAATTAATTATTAATAGTCTCCATAAATACAGGATTTTAGAGGATGGTTAAATTTATGTTGAGATTAATTTTGTCTGATACAATAAAGGTTTCATTTAGGAATCGAATGTATATAAGTTCTGCTAAATTCGTTAAAATGACTACATCATTATCAATATTGACAAAAGAAATTATATGAGGTATTAATCCTAAAAAATGTCCATCATTAAAAAATTAAGAAAATTGCTCTACCAAATATTAAGGTATGATAGGTAATGATTACTATAACAAATTCTGATTGATTAGTTACTATGGTACAACCTAACAAGGAGAAGGAGTTAAATTTATTTCGGATGTTGATGTGAGATTTTGTTCTATGATAATCCCTGCTGTTTAATAATATTCTATGATTTGAGGGTATCCTATAAGTATTTCATATAATTAAATCGAGTTTGCGATAGAGAGAGTTAGAAAAATCAACATTTTAGTATAGTTATTTTTATATATATATAAATGGCAAATCCAATTTAAATACATATAAATCAAATAGTAAATATATTCATTAATTATTTTTGATTGAAAATATTATATTTTACCGATAGACTTTTTAATTAAAGTTTAATAAAGAGTAGCTCCAAGTGATTCACATCTGAATTTGATTCCTTAAGAATCTATTCCAAAAACACTACTAATTTACCCAATCCAAATCCAGAATGGATTGACAGGAATTAGGTTATTATGAAATCCTATAATTAAGTGTCTATTTTCTCTTTTTTATTATATAACTATTCAACCTTCTTGATAATTTCTAAAAATATTTACAAGAGCTGATTTGAAACTTTCTTTTGATCCTCAAGATTTCTTTCACTATATATATGTTTATTAATTTGATATTTCAAACTCTTTAATTAGAAATGCCATTATTTACTATAGATATCATTAGAATCAATAATATTCTTGATACAATTTAATTAATATAATAGCTTCTTTATTTGAATTAGATCATCAACTTATTCTTAAAATTGATCTTAATTAAGTAAATTCTCAATATTGTTATATTGTAATCTATCAAATTCATAGGCAATTTTTTTAATCCCTTTATATATCTAACATTAGATTCTTTAAGAGTCTTTTGGATTCATTAGAGTATTTTTCTCTTCTAATCTTTTTAAATTATTAGGAGAAAGTGGAATTTATCTTGTAATTTCATTAATTCTTGTTGTCTAAATCTTATTTTCTAATCCCAAATTATCTAACTAAGCCAAGCTCTATACTTTTATAGACAAAATGTCATCACATTCATCTGATAATTAT
Organism: Paramecium primaurelia; assembly: GCA_905182975.1. Taxonomy (NCBI): domain Eukaryota; phylum Ciliophora; class Oligohymenophorea; order Peniculida; family Parameciidae; genus Paramecium; species Paramecium primaurelia. Next base: position 159,480 of record CAJJDM010000129.1, read on the forward strand.
GATTAATAAAATATTTCATTTTTTGTTAGAATATGCTAAATCTCTACTTTTTAAAAACCCTTTAAATATTTATAGATAGTTAGATCATTCTTTAAATAATCTATTGGAATTAAATCATGATAATCTTTCTAAAATATGAATTCAGGAAATTTGTAAATGAAAAATTTGACAATATAAATTTGTCTTGTAAGAACTGCCAAATGTAAACAATTTTATTTTTATCTTTATGTTTTCTATCTAAAATTGAATTTGTATTCTTTTTGTTTATAGATGTATTCAATCACTTAAATGTATCCTTTCGATACAGCTAAATGAATAGGAGTTTAACCATTATTATTAATATGATTACCATTCACTCCATTTTTTAATAGTAATTACATAATCTTTTGAGCTTCTACTTCATTCATTTAATAAACACAAAATAAGTAATGAATACTATTATTACCATATATATCCAATTCATGCAATCCTACATTACGCTTGATTAAATCAAACACTAAATAATATTATAATTTTGATACTGCAATATTCAAACAACTCCTAGCCCATGAACTATATATTAATTATAAACATACGCTCCTTTATTAGGGTCAGCATTTGCATATAATAAGTATCTTGCTGCTAAATATTTCTCTTCCCAAATTGACAATCCTAAAGGAGAGTAATCATCCTAATTAATTTCATCAATTTAGAATTTCTTAGGTTCTGACAATAATGTTCTCAGCATACCAATATCTTCATCTAAAATTGTCTAATGTATTTTATATTAAATTTAAATGTCTTTGTCTTGGTATTTTAAAGCAAATTATTTATATGCAATTGAGCTTAATAATTGCTTTGCAGATATAGATTCACCTGTACAACATAATTCAATTGTATGCAACAACTAATATATTAAATCTTAAGATTGAAATAACTCCTGAACTCCTGGATCTCCATACTTAAACCAATCTAATTAGAACACATTTAAAGTATCTACTTTAATTACTTTAATACATTTTAATTTTGTAATACTCCTTGGTATTTCCATATAGCTGTTATGTGAAATGAATAATTGATCAAGTGACAATAAATCCCCTATGTCATTAGATATCTTCTTAATATGATTTTGTGAAATATCTAGTTATTATAAAGGCTTGAATCTTCCAAATTAGAATTCTTATAATAGATTATTTCTGATGAACAATATTTCTAAATTCTTTAATCCATCCAATATATTGTAATCTAATTGTTTAATATAATTGTCATTCAGATTCAATGATATCAATTTTTTTAGTTTTTACATTCCTTCTGGCAATTAAGTAATTCTAGTCTATTGTAATGACAAATGTTTTAAGGACTCATCAAAATTTTGTTGATTATTTTAAAAAGCAAACCTAGGTACTTAACTTTTTTGGTTGATTTTGCTTCTAGTTACTTATAATTATAAGTCATATTCCTAATCCATTGATTTATTAATATATATTATATTATTCTAATCAAATATATACTCTATATATAATAATTCAGCTGGCAATTTTTGATCAATATTTATTGAATATTTACTTATTAGAATTCTAGACAAATTAATTTGCTATATAAGAAATAATTTGAATTTATAAAATCAAAATTACTCATTAAATGAAATAGTGGGAGAAGCAATAAAGTTAAAAACTCTATGAGAAAAGAATTCAACATGCAAAAGCACAAGTGCCTGTTTCAAATAAGAAAAAATCAACTAAAGTCAATGAATCAATGAACTCTATGAATTCATCTATTTCAGGATTCACACTCAAAGAAAAAGAGGACAAAGAATCTATACCTCTATACAAATTATTAAAATTGTATCAGTTGTAATAATATGCTCAATAACTAATAACAAGAGGATATGGATATGATTTAGTTAAATTTGCAATGCTTTCAGACAATTAAATTTAATCTCTCTTCACAGATATCAAAGTATTACCAGGTCATAAAGTCAAACTCTTAGATCTAATAGCATATATTAAAGAAATGATAACTCCTTTAAATTAATCTAAATTTCGAAACACTAGTTATACAAAAAAAAATAGTAAAATCATAACACAATAAAAACCTAAAACAAGTCAAACACAAAGAATAAGACCATAATAATATTAACAATAATAATTATAATAACAATAACAATAACAACAATAACAAATCTAAGCTATTAACAAATAAAAGCAAATGAAAATTACAAATATAGGTATTGATTTTTTTTAAGATGAGAGTGATTATGAAGATGAATTTAATTAAGCCTTGAATTAAATTATGGAAAAATATAAAGGAGATACAACTACAATTATTAATTCAAATAATCAAACTCTCTAAAATCAATATAGTAAACCAATATTAACAAAAACTAATAATTTTTTATAAACTACAACAGGACCTATTTTATCTGATAGTAGTAGAACTCATACAAAGCCAAAAGCTAAAGATGATATCATTTTAGTCAGCAAATTTCAAGATGATAAATTGATTACTGAAGTTAAGTAAAACAAGTAATATATAAACTTATTATTTTAGATTGATAAGGAATTTAGAAAAGCAATTAAATTAGAAAAAAAGAAAAAGAAATTTTGAAGAAGATGAAAATTTGCCAGATTTACAAATGTCCTAAATTAGACATATGTATTTATCTTATGATACTGGAAAATTGACTTCAACACTTGTGAATTTGGATATTGAGGAAATGAGTAATTGCTTGGCTTGGGCTATACTTAAACATATACAGTTTAGTAAAAGAATTAATTATTCTACAATGAAAAATTCAAGCATTCCTTTTTCTATGGATTTCAGATTTAGAGGAACTGGCATGAATTTATAAGATAATTCCCAAAATCCTATTGAAGAACCAACTCAATTACATCTCGATAGTGAATAATAATAGTAACAATAGATAGGATTATTCTAATCTTAATAAATAACTAAATTAGATAAAACAAATTTAAGTAACAAATAAAATAAGACCTTGGCCTAAATAAGTGAAAAAACCTTAAGCAAAGATGAAAATGATTTCGATGTTAAGAGGTAGGAAATATAAGAAATTTTGAAGGAAAGCTACCTTCATTAATAATAATTTGGAAATGAATAAAATGATGATTATTCACAAAATGAATAAGATTATGATGTTTGTTCAGAAGAAGAAGAAATTGAAAATGAAAATTAAATCATTGAAATGTAATAAAATGAGTCTGACTCCTTTAGTCCTATTAAACCTAAATATATATAGCCTTAGTAACAATAATTGGTTAAAGTAAATAATATTTCTGAAGAATCTTTATAACACATTGAGGACTCTTAAAAAATATACAATTATTCTTAAAGTATACCTTATTAAGATTAATAATCATTATTCTAATCTAAATTTGATTTCATTGAAATGGAAGATGATGACAAAGAGCTTAAGCACTAATACTAAAAAACTTATTTTGATGTTAATTCTGAGTAAGTTATACCAACAGCTGAAGTTGTAAGTAACTATTGTAAAAATATTATAATAACTTCAAAAATGGAAAAGGAAGTTACTATCCTTTGTCTAGTTTATATAGAAAGATTATTAACATTAGCTAATGTAAGTTTAGAACCACAAACCTGGAGAAGAGTAGTCTTAATATCATTAGTATTTATCTTAATTCTAACTCTAGATTATTGCATCTAAGATATGGGATGATGAATCCTTTGAAAATGACAATTTTGCTAAAGTATTTCCTCAATATCGAACAAAAGATATTAATGAGATGGAAAGAATATTTTTAATGCTATTGGATTATAGACTATAAGTTTATCCAGCTGAATATGCAAAATATTATTTTATTTTGAGAATGTATACAGAAAGCAAAAAAAGAAGTTTTCCTTTGAGACCATTAGATTTAAATACTATCATGAAACTCCAAAAATAATCCAATCAAGCAGAATATGGATTGAAATAAAAGTATGCATAGAGTTTAAATAAATCCTTTTGAATATAAAATAACTAATAGAATAATAAAATTGATATTATATTTTTGATCTCATTTTAAAGATTTAATGATTTGTTTTATTATAAGTTCCTTTAAAATTAATATTAAATGTAAAAAATTAAATAAAAATAGATTTTACAAAAATAATTAATGAAATGCTTTGAATTATATTTATGATAATCGATAAAATTAATTATCTATGTACATTGATATTTTATTGATAAATTATATTTGTATAAATAAAACTTTTAAAAACATCATTATTATTATTCTATCCTGTAAAGAAATATTATAAATTAAAAAAATTATATCATCTTTTCCTAAGTATTGTAATCTTATAATTATTCTTTCTATTGGCTTTCTCTAGCTTTAAAGGCACTTTTTGACATGGAGTAGAATAGAATTAATACCTTATTAGAAATTTTAATTCAAATAAAACTATAATTATTTACAAATATGGTAGCCATTTATTATATTTTGCTCTCTGATTTTATATCTATTGATCATTAATTTAGAAAAACATTTTCAGATTGTTGAAAAACAATAATGTATATCAATTCATTCATAAAATGGAGGAATAGCATTTCCGCAAGTAGGACAAAATAATTTTATTTCCATCCTACTTTATAAACATGAAGGATGAAATATATGTCCACAGGGTGTAATCATTAGTTTTCTACTAAATTAAAGTCTGTCTAAATCTTATTCCTATTAATCAGGCTCAATCATTAAATGTAACAAACATATTGTGCAAGCTTCTTCAAGTTGTTATGGTCTATAATCTTAATAATAATTGTATTATTTTGGTAATAAACATCTTGGTATAATTTTACGAGGACCCTTTTTATATTGGATATACAATATAAAAATTTAAACCAAGTAGATTAAAACCCAGCAAATACAAAATTCAAGTTATAGTTTTGATGTTCCAAAATTAAAGGTAAATCCTTTGAAATATACCTTATACTATTATATTAATATACAGGAGCAGCAATATTGATAGATAACAATCCAAATATATATTCTGGTATGAATTTTGGATTAGTTCCTAATCTAATATTGTGTATAATTTAAGGAGTCATAAAGAATCCTATCATCAATAAAAATGAATTCTACTATTTATATTTTTATAATAAATCAAACAAATTATAGAATGAAATACCTATTGAATAATAATAATAAATTCTTACAATATATAAGAACATATTTAATGAAAAATTTTATTAAACTTAAGTTTTAAGATTAAACTCTTTTTCTAGAAATGACCCAAAATAATGATACATTAATGCTGAAAATAAGGCAAAAAAAGAAAAATGCAAGTAAAATAACATATTCGAAATACTAATATGATGTAATTATAAATTTATACGTCTCCTGTATATGGTAAACGAATATTTTCAAATGCTATGAATGAATTAAAAATTGACACAAAACCTAAACAGAGAATAGAAATCTAAATAAAATAATTAGATTTACTCTTTAAGCAATAGAATTTTCATAATCTCTTTCAACTCTTTTAATCAATTTTTTTACACAGCAAAATCATATAAGAGATAATACATTTAAAAAAGTACTCTAAAGCAATATTTATTCTTAAATGCTTGATAAATAATTCTAATATTCTGAGTTTATTTAAATTTCGCATTTTTTATCATAACTTTTCTCATTTTATAATTTGAGTGTAAAGTCTATTTTCTTTTAGTCTGCTTCATCTAATATTTATTCAAATGCTATATTACATTAATGATAATTTAATTATATAGTATATTCAACCTCACAAGAGATCTTAGATAGCCCTACTTTATTTTTATAAAATTAATCGTACACAAAATTTGTTTTTCCATGCCATGACCTAAAATATTGTATTAAAACATTACAATGTTTTTTCGTTTAAATCAGTAATTTTAAATTATCCGATGATTTATTTTTCATCAAAGTAACTAGAATCAAGAAAATATATCAAAATGAAACTTATTTTATTTGTGAATGGCCCTAAGTATAAAAGTCAGTTTTAAATTATAAAAATGTTTCCCCTTTTTTCTATTCTAAATAATTAAATGGCTATATTATAGAAGTAATTTTAAACATTGTTTGTTAATGATTCCCATTTTCCATAATATCTATTAATCAACAATAGTTCATTAATTTTATTGATGTTATAACCCACTGCATCCATTAATTATATCATCATTAAGAATATGTAAAACATTTTCTAATTATTAAATTATATAATTTTATTTAATTTTTTGAATATTATATTAATAAAGGAGTATTTTTATAGAAATACTTTATAAACATATTCAATTATTATTAAAATCCATTAAAATAAATATATTAGCCATCACATCATTAATTAAAAATGACTTTTTAATTATAATTGAGATAATATCAAATTAAATTTATTTGAAAATTTTACAAACTTCTTTTTTAATAAGGGTTTACAATATTCATTTTACGATTAATACTATCAATCTCATAAATCTTTTTTTTTCAACATCTCAAAATTATTTTTAATAATGATTGGTAATATTAGCTCCACTTAAAATTGAAGATATTTAAGACATATAACAATATTTCTAATAATAAGGCATTTGGTTTTGATGAAATTTTAGTTATTTTCCTGAAATCAACCAAAAATTACAGCTTATTAAGTGACTTCTAGTAAAACTCAGCTTTAGAATCTAATCCTTTATGCTGTTAGGCTAGACTAATTTATTAAATACATTTTCCTCACATAATTTAGACCCATCACTGTATTGAACTCTTTATTCAAATTTTTAAAATTATGTTAACTCCCTCATATTTAGAATTACATGGTATTGAAATTATAAAAATAATAAACCTGACTAAATTCTTCAAATTAAATCCTCATTACTAATATCTTAATATATTTTTCTAATGTGCTAATTGTACCTTACTTTTCTAAATTTTGTTTTCGCAAGATCTTAAAATTTTATTTTTAAAGTATACAATAAGGATCCTTCAACAAATTAAACCTTTTATTTTGATAATGGAGTGCCTTAAGGCTATCCTCTCTCCACTGCTTTATTTAAAATGTATTTAGAAGATCTTTAGATAAGGTATTTATTGATTTTACTCAATATTACTAAAGTTTTTAATTTTGCTGATTACATAGCCCCAGTTATTAAACATAAGGATAGTTTTTGAGTACTTACTATTCTTGAAAATACTCTATTTATTACAATCTAAAAATTAAAAGATGAAAGTGTGGAATATTTTTGCTTCACAATCATACAAAGATCAAATGAGATTATGAACTATCCTGTAATTTAAGAACAAAGATACTGAGATTTATTAGTAGGCAACAATGGAGAAAATAAAATAGCATTATCTTAAATTAAACTCTTGTTAATTATATTAACTTGAAGATGAAATGGATATCTCATCAAATTTCTTGGAAATTAAAGTGCCATCTAAGGTATACTTATATTGCTCTTATATTTTATATTCTTCAAGTGAATTACTTTTCTAAAAATATAAAAATATCTTTAAGGAAATAACAAAATATGCAAAAGTAGTGTTTACAATTTTGTAGGTTTACGAAAAAAAAAGACTTCCAAACCAAATAGCTTATTTGTTAATACCCAATCTTTAGTTTTTAATTATGAGAGCTCCATAATAAAAATTTGAAAATGCATTAAGATAAATTACTAATTTACCACCAAGGAGTATGATTGAAATTTGAAAAAAAGGGTTTGATTAAATCAAATTGATTGTCTTCCTAATAATTTGACATAATTATTCAAATTATATACATAAATTTTTGAATAGCGCAATTTTAACTTACCCTTTCATCATATAATGAATTACAATCCAAATTATCTTAGTCAGTACTACTAATTCAATTAAAAGATAAAAAAAGTTAAAAAAGAGGTTAGAGAAATTTATTACTAAGATTTAACAATAATAATAATTTGTTTTAGTGATGAATAATTTTTTTGCATATAAATCACTTGAAATGAAATAAAAAGAAAAAGAGTTTCATGCATTTTCTCTACAGCTTATCGTCCAGAATTTAACTTTTTTGAACATGTTTTGACTGGATAAAAAATAAATTAGTAATATTGTAACCTTCTAAAACTTCTTAATATGTCTATTAGATCCCCTGAATCATTAATGAAATCAATGATTAATTGTTTGAAGTATGGTGTAGTAGCATATTTAAACCAAAACTTAAAGAACTCTAATTTATAGAGTGAAAAAAGTATGTGCTTTAAAGCAAAATCAAAGACAATATAATTATTAACATGTTTAAAATTAAAATATTTTTATCGATTTAATAGAACAAATTCTTTTCAGATTGATTTAATTTGTAAAAGATGTAATTATAATAAAATTACTAGAAGTGAAATAAATTATTCTTGTCACACTATTTTTCATGCAGACAAGAAACCTTAGCAGAATTATTCCAAATGGAGTTTATGTTAATATGCTATCATAAACAAAGTTGATTTTGAATTTCAGATTTATTATGAAAAGAATGAAAAAATCATCAAATATTTATGTGATTAAATTTTGAATCAAGCCGATATCACAACAAGCAGCAAATTAATCTAGATTAAAGTGTAAATGCTGGCTATCAAAAAAAATAGGAAAATTAGATCTAAATTATTTTATAAACAATTAAGGTTAGCATACAAATCGCTATTAATATAAGAAAATAATGATCATTCACTTTATGATGAATGTTTAAAAAATATTCAGTATCATGATCTTCGATATACAAAGTTGTGTAAGATGTATTAGTCAGAGGTGAAAAAGAAAATAATTTATTAATTTGTAAAACACTATGAAATCTATTTCATTTTCATAATACATTATTTATACTTAATAAATTGTAAATGATAATTAATTATTTAAAAACAATCAAAAAAATTATGGAAATGTGGTTAATCTTTAAGTATTGTTATTGATTCTACAATCAATCAGTATTTTGTTTCGTTTTATAATATTATAAATTATTAAATAAATAATGATAATTGAAAAAAAAACTCATTCAGACTAAGTGTTTATAAATTATTTATTTATTATGATATCAATAATAACCAAAATATTGATTGTGTATTTCTTTTTTATAGGGTTTTGTTAAGATATATGCAATCAATATTTATCTTATTCATAATGTATCGGTAGTATTTAGAGTCAATGCAAGTGGGATGAAGCAAGAAATAATTGTCATTATACAAATGATTATATGCAAGGATGCAGTAAGTTTTTGAATGTTATGGCCTGTTAAAAATAATTAGGAACTCCTTTAGGATAGTTTGCAAATTGTATGATATAAGATTGAATTAGGTCGATTTATATAATTCTGTGAAAATATACCTGATGTATAAACTGAAAAATGTTATAATAATTTATCAAAATATGGATGTTTAATTGTTCAAAATCCAATATAGATATGCATTTGGAAAAATAAATAGTGTTATTTATTAGAGACATAATAGTAATTAAGGTTAATTTAAGATGATTTTGAATAGATGATGTATAGTGCTTCTGCCTGCTCTCTAATAGAACATTATTTAGTAATACATAGTAGTTTATTGTGGAATCTAATATCCTATGTTCCAGATTTGAAATTAGAGGCTTTTGAATAATAATAAAGAGATTTGAATATTGAAGTTACTGACAAAATATATTATGATGATCCAAATCTAGTTTAAATGTAGAATAATTATTTAATGAAAAATGGAAATTATGCTTGGTATAAATTAGGATTATCATTGTAATATATAAAAACAAATTGTAAAAAATTTATTTATTTTATAAGTATAAATATCAAATAGATTTAGAGAAGGTTGTATTGCATTAGAAATATTAGATGATAATGATTTTTTATAAATTTTTAGTTTATAAAATGAAATAAAAGGAGTAAATCACATTTATTGCAAATATTTAAATTAAAATCCCATGATAATAGAAAGATATATATTCATAGATAATAAATGTGTAATATTTAATACAAATGAATTATTAAAATAAGAAATAACAGAATAGTATAAGATAAATTGTAAATAATTAGATAAATATTAATGTATATTCTTTAATTCAAAAGAATAAAATTGTAAAATTGAAGATGACTTTAAAGAATATTAATGCATTGAGGATTACAATCAATATGAAACTGATTGTATTAAAGGGTTTTGTACAATTAAGTAATGTCAAAAATTAGATAATCATTATATTGATTTAAAGACTAATATGTGTGTTAATACTTGTACTACGATATCAAATATGATAGAATGTTTAAATTAAGATTGCAAATATTTAGGTGTTAAGAGCATAGAATAGTAAATAATTTGTGCACCTCCAAATATATGCAATTAAATAGGTTTAACAAAATCTAATTGTTTATTATTAAAAGCAAAATGTAATTGGGATAATAATAAAAATAAATGCTATGAATTGAAAGATAATGAAATTTCATTAATGAAATGTAAAGATGCATTAAGTATACATGTTTGTACTTTCATACTATTAAGTGATTAAATGTGTTATTGGTCTAAAACTATAATGAAATGTATCAACATACTTGATTAACCTCTTTTAATGGCACATAAAATTTTTATAGACAGAGACTTAAATGAAAATGATGAATAATAAGTAAGTTTAGTTTGCAATATGAATCTTTGTAAATATAATTCTTTAATTGCAACTGAGTTTGATGAAGGGAAAAGAATATGCTTATTCGATTAATTCAAATTTAGTAATAACTTACATTTAATCAACAAATATCATTGTCTGAATAATTTGAAAGGTTATTATTAATGGAATTAGTAAATGCAAATTTGCGAAAAATATGAATAATCCTAAATTCTAAATAAATAATGTTTGGAATTGGTTGATGTAAATGAACGATTCTGTCAATATGGGAAATTATCATCAAAATCTTTTTTATGTATTTATGATTAAATCACTACTTCTTGTATTGAAAAAACTGAAGATGAAGTAAATGAATTAGGATGTTTTGGGAATGGATTATCAGAGGAGAAATGTTTAAATAAAAATGTTGATGGACAATTTTGTACTTATTCAGATGGATTATGTATTGAAATATCTATAATTACTATAAATCATCAACAGTGTTCATCTATTCTTAATGTTAATTAATAAGTTTGTAGAATGTATTTTGTTAATTAAATATTATGTAAATATAATGAATTAACTCATTCATGTAATTAATTAAGTATTACTGATACTATTGAATATAATTATAATTTAAATAGATATGCATGTTAAACAGTAACAGATACTTATACATATTTTGATGAATAGATAAATAGATGTATTTAATTAGATTCAAATGATAATATTTATTTTATGAAATTAAAATGTGAAGATAATTATGTTAATAAGATGACTTGTTTAAAAATTGTAACAGATAGATAAATATGTATATGGAATACTTTTATAAATAAATGCAGAAATTATGTTGATAATTTTCCAAGTTGTTCTTTTTTTGAATAAGGTAGTAGCAAAACATGCTCTAGTTTAATGAATAAGAATAAAATTTAATAAACAATGGAAAATTATTGTATTTATTAAAATAATTAATGTAAATCAAATATAGAAAGTTAGATTGATTGTGGAGATAATGAAATAATGAATATTCATCGTTGTAGTGGTTGACAGGTATTGACTAAGATGGTTAATTTGTTTAAATGTGTGCATTTATTGATTATCAATGTAGGACTTTGGTTGATTAAAGTATGGATACAGAAATAATATTAAATACAATTACTTGTGAATAAGCTAATTAAAAATCATGTAAATAAATAAAGACTCCAGGTTAATATTGTTATGTGTCATCAACAGAAGATATAAATAATATCACTTTAAATAAAGGATGTAGAAATTAGAAATAAGATAGAAGTTGGTGTTATTATTTAAATTATTTATTTTCAGATATCAATCGATTAAATCCAAATATATGTTCTTAAGCAAGTGATGAATGTGTGTATGATTCAATAGAAGGTTGTATTTATCCTCCTGATTACACTTCTAATTATGATTGTGAACATCCAGGATTATCTTAATAGGTATGTGTTGGATATACAAATGAACGTAGATGTGCTTTTATAAACAATATTTGTTAATATATTTCTGAAAATTAAATATTTATAGATGATTGCAGTCTTCTTAATTAATTTGCTTGTTCTTTATCACCCTTTATTTAATGTATTTGGAATGAATATCAAAGGATTTGTGAGTCTATGAATTTGGATTATATATAATCTATTACTAGTAATTATTTCTGTTCATCTAATCAAAATGATATTTTCATTTTATCTGGTGAAACTGAATGTATTGAAATCAAATTAGATGAATATAATTTATATACTTGTGATACTCCAGGATTGAACAAGTTTGGATGTCATTCAATACCTAAATAATATTGTCAATATTTGAATAATAAATGTTAATATTATTCTCCAGTATTATGTGAAGATTATTCTTTTGAATGTGAATCAAATGATACTAATGATTAATAATGTGTATTTTAGGATGGCTAATGTTTTGCCATAACCAATACTCTATTTGATTGTGATTCATTTGAAAAGACTAATTACCTATTTTGTTTACAATATCCTTATTGTATTTATAAAGATTCTAAATGTCAATAAATTATTGAATATTAACAGTATCCAAATTGTTCAAGTATTAATGATGTTACAAAATGTACAGTGTAAAATAATTAACATTAATGTTAATATTAATAACTTTGTTAGAGTTTAGATTTGGTATTAGATAAATGCCCATCACTTATTGGATATTATTCAAAAAATGCATGTAAACATTTTTAGGATTGTTAATATGGATATACAAAAAGTGGTTATGGTTTTTGTTTTTAAGGATAGAACATTTTAAATTTAACATGTGAATAATTACCATAAAATCTTTGTATAGAAGATTTAACACATTTAAATAGTGATCTTAAATGCTTTTTGGATGATAATGATACATGTAAAAATATTTAAAATTATACTAATCTAACTTGTAATAATTTATCAGAATACAAATTCAGTTATGCTGCATGTATGCATTTTGGTAATATTGATTGTAAGTATTCCTTTTAAGATAATAAATGTAAATTAGTGAATGAATATTTTAGTACAATATGTCAAGGATCTTCTAAATTATAATGTGATTTGATAGAATCCATCTGTTATTTTAATGATTCTATATGTACAACATCTGGAAATGATGATCAAATTAATAAATATGGATGCATTCATTAAAATGGATATTATCATTATTATTAAGGAAATTGTAAATCATTAGAATCTACAAATTATTAATAATCCTGCCACAATCTTTCTAAAGATGCATGTCTAAGCAAACTCACTAAAGAAATTCATTGTAGATGGATTAATGAGAAGTGTAAAACAGTACTCAAATAGGAAAATAAAGAAATATAATCATGTTAGGATTTAAATTAAAGAGTTTGTCAAGAAATAGCACTCTCAAATATACAATGTTAATGGAATTCAGAGATTGAAAGTTGTTAAACTATTACAGTGTCTCAATTCGATTGTACATTAGCTGATTAAATTAATAATACATCTAAAAGTTTATGTAGTAATTAAATAAATAATTATTGTGTTCGACACATTGATGGAACTAAATGTTCTATTATTACTATTAAATTAAATTCTTGTATTCATTATGGATTAAATTTTAATGCTTGTTTAGAATTAACTACTATCCCCTGTATATGGAAATAATATAATTAAGGAGGATATTGTGAAAATGCAAATCTCTATTCATCTTAATGTTCAGATTTACTCAATGAGAAGGCTTGTATGAATCTAAAGAATATAGGGTAGTATTGTATGTGGGATATTAATTAAAAACGTTGTTAACATTAAGAGATTACTACCTGCTCATCAGCTAATCATCTTAATGGAATTTTACCATGCAAAGCTGTAAATCTTGAACTTTGTTAATATAATGAATTAATTAATGAATGCTAAAAAATAAATGTTATACCAACGAATTGCTCTGAATTTTATAATAAATTAACGTGTATTTAATCTACTAAAGGTTGTGTTTGGAATTTAAACTCGTGTAAGTAATAAATAATATAAAAATGTGAATTGTTTTTAAATAAATATGTATGTTTGAATAACTAATAAGTTGGATGTAAATGGATTGATAATAAATGTGAATCATTTGAATCTATATCAAATAAGATATATTGTGTAAATTTACCAAAAGGACTTAATTAATTTGCATGTCGATCTAATGCAATAGATCCTTGTAATTTAAATTATCATTAAGAAATTTGTATATCAACTTAATCAGACTCATAAAATTTTGATGATTATTTTTCTGTTTCATAACTCTTAGACATTTAAACTTTGGATTATCCATAACCATTATTGTTTAATCAATGTGAATACTTTTAAACAAAATATGACTGCATAAATTCAAGAAAGAAAGATGAACCATGTATTTGGATTAGTTAATGTTAAAAAGTTACAAATTTTGACATATTGAAATGTTCAGACTCACTAAATATATGGGGTTGTTTAAAAATTACGAATACTAATGAACTTTGTTTTTGGAATCATAAATGTTTGTATTGGACTTAAGATAATCCAATTATGTCAAATGTTAATATTAATGTTTGTATTAATCATAGTCAAAGTAGCATATATTTTGATTATTCTTGTTAAATCAAAGATATATTACTAATAGATTGTAAATCAATTGGTATAAGTAAAATAACTTGTTTATCTATTTCTAATAAATCTTGTTAATGGTTAGAATAATTTAATTAATGTTAAGAATTTGTTTAAGATAACAAATAAAATAAATGTTCAGATTATTAATTAATTTCACCACATGTTTGTTAAATGATATCAGATTAAATTTGTATACATGATAAAAATACATTTAGTTGTGTTGAAACAGATAATAATAATTACATTTCTGGTCTATCTAAATTAGCATGTCTTCAAAATAACTAAAAACCTATGTATTGGAATGAATCAAATAATTGTGAAGAATTAAAAATAACAATAAGGTGTGATTCATAATTAAAAGTAAATTCAATTACTTGTTAAAGTATTCCTGAAATCCCTTGTTTATATAATAATAAATTAAACTAATGCATTAGCTAGTTTAATGTATGGTCACTCAAATGTGATACAGCTGGATTAAATTTAAAAGGATGTAGTATGGTGTAATAAGAACCATGTATCTTTATGAATAATAAATGTTAGAAATTTATTGATTATTAGTCCAATTGTATAATGATTAATAATGTAAATGCTTTGGCTTGTGCCTCAATAATTGATTAAAATTGTATATATGATTCAATTAGACTAAAATGTGATATTCCAATCTATCAATCTGATTAATGTAATATTCCTGGAAAGAATAAAAAATTTTGTGAAACTAATTCTCTTTGTAATTGGAATTAAGAAAATTTAAATTGTAAATGCATAGAATTCTAATCAGAAATATGCAAATTCGATAAAATTAATGAATGCAAAAGGAATATAAATTGTTATTTCAATGGTAATTAATGTATCAGAAAATAATGTTATCATTTATAAGAATAAGAATGTAATTCTATTCTAGATGATAAAAATTGTTACTTAACTATCTTTAATGATTGTCAATCAGCAAGTAAATGTGAAGATATTATTGATTCAAAATTACCATGTTCTTCATTTTCTATAAATTCAAATCAATGTATTTAAGCAGGGAATCAGTGTGTTTCATAAAATAATCTAGATTTATATTGTTTATACTCAGATTGTTCAAATCCTAAATGTATTTATGAATTTGGAATATGTAAATAAAAAACCTGTTCTTATTACAGTATCGAAGATTGTAATAAAATAGGTGATTGCTATTTAGATTAAAACAATATATGTTAAATATTAACTTCATGTTCTTAGATAAATAATTATGAAGAATCTCCTATGAATATTTGTAATCAATTAACTGTGTAAGGTTTTAGATGTAATTGGTAAAAAATGGGTATTTTAGATACTACCGAAGTATGTACAAATCAACCATGTTAATTGTATGGATCATCAAAAAAATTATGTCATGGAAATGAAATAAATGGTTACTCATGTATACTTTCTAGTTCATTAATATGTTAATAATGCGAATAAATTATAGAAAAATGTTAATGTGAAAATTAATAATAGATTTGTTCTTATGTTAATGGAAAATGTGTTTCAATCTTATGTTCTTCTTTCCTAACAAAGATTGAATGTTTATAGGCCTAGGATCGTTGTTATTGGAGTACACAAATGATAGAGGATAATACTATTGTTGAGTAATGTGTCATAGAATGTATTAAGATAATTGATTCTGAAGAATGTACTGCTCGAAAATAGGAATGTTATTATGAACCATTATAAATGAAATGTTTAAAAGGTTAAAAAGAAATAATAGATTTAAGTACTGATATAAGTATAGAAGAATTTTATTCCAATATTTTATCATTATTGATCTTTATTTTTATGTTATTTTTATGAATTAAACTCATTATATTAGTAATTCTAATGATATTATCAATATTTTTATTAGTTAGATTCTATTATTATCTTATTTTTAGATACTATAATAGATGTATATTTATATTTATTTAATTTAAAATATATATTATTTATAATTGCTGTTAGGAATTAATTCAAACAGATTATGAAAGCTTTAATATATTGAATAAGGAAGATAATAATCTTAATTATTGAATAGATAATAATAAGATATGCAAATGTAAATTTTTTATGATTTACTCATCTATTTAACTAAATGAAATTATGAAATTTAATTAATTAATTTAATATATAATATAATGGCAGACGTGAGAGAATAGAGAATTTATTGTGCTGAATAGATTGTAGTACCTCCTGAATTACCAGTGATATTGAAACATTATGCAAAGGAAGTTATTAGAAACAAGCCAGGAGATATTGTAGACTTCTCTGCAAAATATTTTAGATCATTATTAGAAAAAAGAAGTAACTGTTTTGTTTAATTTGAATTTGCTTAGCCAAAGAACACGAATTTTCTGAGATAGTAAAACAATGAAACCAATATTAATTATTATTAAAATATTAATTATCTCATTTTTTAGTTTTCATATCACTAGCTTATTGTGAATCATGTTAAGCTTTAAGTTTTTTAATTTTATCTTCCAAATGTTTTTTATCTTATTCTCTTCTTTTTTATAATCTTTATTAACTCAATACACCCAATTAAAGTTTACGTAGATTACAGAATAATTCTTCTATTTCTTAATTTAAAGCTAATTTAGTATTTTAAAGCACTTCTTTTAATTACCGATCTAATTTATCTTTGATTGAATTAGGTAATGGTAATGCTTCATTAATCCATTTATTTCTTAAATAAACTATTCTCTCTGTTGTAGTCTTTTTAACTTCCTCATTTCTTTATGACATATCTATAATATAATTGATAGATTAATCATCAATGTTCTATATGATAAATACATTTTACATCATATTCTTATATATTTATAGATTTGCATAAACTTTTGTGTTCCCTCTCTTACTTTTTTATTTATTGATCAACTTTCTTTAAATCTTCTTGCAACTTCTTTTCTTCATCACATATTTATTTTGTTCTTTTTAAATATTTTTCAAGTTCCATATTTCTAAATCGATCATATTCTTCATCATAAACATAATTGTATAGAAAATGAGATGTTTCATTTCTTTTCTATAATACCTCATTAACAATACTATAATATCTATCTTTCAATTCATAAATATCTCTATTTTTATTTTGATATTAATATCTATCAGAAAGTACTATAAAATTGTAATTGTAGCTCCTTAATTAATTGAATAAATATTATGTCTCTTCAAAACTCCAATCATTATCAACACTTATTTCTCCTTCCTTAAAATCAAGATATTCTGGATCATAATTGACTTTCTCTCCAGTAAACATTTATCCTCTTTCTTATTCAGGTACCCACACCTTTACTTTTTAAATTTTCTAATTAGTTAATAATATATCTTCTTGAGCCCATTTCTAATGATTTAGAGGTTTTGTTTATGAGAAAAGAGCACATGGATAGAGGCCACCTGTTAGATTGAGTACTTCTTTATCTACATATGAATTAAGTTTCCTCAATTCTTTTTTATTCATAATTATTAATATTATATCAATAATTTACATCCTGATCCTTTATGAGTATTTTTATTCTAAAATGCTGGAAATACAGGACCTATTAAATTTTAGAATCTCTCTCCATTTGGATGCATTTTCGAAGTTATACTCATCCATTTATTGTCCATATCAACTAAGACCTTAATAATCAAGGATTCTCTTTAATAACCATAATTTAATGTAGTTCCAATAATCTTTCTCTATTTATTAGCTACACCAACAACCAAACTTGCTGTTAAATCTTCAATTATTCCATTAATTATTAATTTGATTTCCCAAGACCATACTCCAAAATATAATGGATTAGTGCCTAAAACTAATCCAGGTTTCTCAAATTATACTTAAATATCATTATTAATTAGTTTTTTAGATATTATTAAACTATCTTCAACAGATTATTATTAAGATGTAGTTAAATTTAAAATTTCACTAAATTCACTTGTTTTATTTTCAAATATACTTTAAACTCTAAATTTATAATTAGTTTTTGTTTATAATCCAGTGATTGTAAATTATGGCTCTATACCTTTATAAATTTATTTAAACTATTCAATTCCTTTGATTTTCATTCCTATACCCATTTCTAAATTATAATCAACCTTTTATTTAGAATGAGTCCATTATAACTAAATAGAATTTGATTAGCATAATTATTTAATAAATTTTCTCTTTTCAAAAGTTTCACAAACTTCAATAATTTTTTCTTAATTATCTAATTTTCTACAACTTGCACTTCTTCTAACACTTGATTAAGTATGAATTCGACGTGGACTAATTGTACTTTAATCAAGGTTTTTTTAAAAATCAATATTTAATATAAACTCGATAATTTATTCTTTTGCGGTTAAATTAAATGTTTCTTTTTAATAAATTAGACATTCTGGGATTTCAAAAGATTGTTCTGAATTTATTTTGACAGCTGCTTCAATTATATTTATTCTTTATTTAAGCATTTTCATTTATTAACTACGATAATTGGAAATACAATCAATTAATTATTTTTTTTTCCTATCTAATACTTCTTAAATCTAATCAAAATATCTCAGAACTGAAGCAATTTGTTCTTAAGAGTATTATTCAAATTCTGTAATAATTTATAATTATTTAACTATTTATTAGTGTAATACTTAATTGATTGCAATTTTGATATGAGTTGAGAATTTCCCTATGTTATGAACTGATTGAAAACATTCTTAACAAAATTGAAATTTGCATTATTCACAACTTAATTCAGCTTGGATTTAATCACATCTTGAACAAAGTGCATTTAAATCATTGTCGGGTAAATTTATTTTTTTTGGATTACTACAACAAATACATTATTCACAGATTATTTATTGACAAGTGATACAAAATGATTATATTCCTTTGTGTTCACAAAACATTATGTAGAATTCTGGTCTTTTTTTTTAAATTAATTACTATGTTAAATTATATGTTATAACTGCATTTTTTTATTTATATACACAAATATATAAAAATATAAAAAGTATATCAAAAAGTGAGACAGTAATCAAAAATATTAATCTAGAAATGAATTATACTAAAATTATATAATTTGAATACCTATTGCAATCCAGAATCAATTAATTAATCATATATATCCATTTTATTTAATAATCTTAATTCCATTATTTCTTTATCATCTTATGTAGTTGATTATATGAAATTATCTTCAAAATCTATTTCATCAACATTCTTTAATAATTATAATTATTAATTATCAACATTAGATTTCAAAATAGATTTTTTTAATTCTTCAACTCCAATACTTTCAAGCACTATTAATAATAATAATAATATATACATGATTAAGTTGATATATTTTAACATATTGGACAATACTTATTTTCTAGACAAAATGGATGCATAGTATGGCCACATTTTAAAAGAATGACTTAATCTTAAGTATATGGTTATTAACACTCTATACAGTTTATTTCATATTAATTTGATTTATTCATTAATGAATATAGTAATTTAAGCAATTTAATATTATCATTTCTAATAATCTTAGATATCTTTTCTACTAATTATTTTTCATATCCAAATTCTTTAAAAACAGTAATAAAACTACTTTTTAAATGAACTTGATTAAATGTCTCATGATTTATCTCTATTATTTTAATTAATTCTGTTGGAGAATAACGGAATAAATGCATAAAAAGTTAACTAAATTATTGATTAAACACATATGATCTCTTGAGTTTACACCAATGAGTTTAATGCATTAAAGGATTGAAGATTTAATGTGCTATATACAAATATAATTCTTAGTTATAATCATCAGATTATACAGCTATTTTTGTAGCTCTCATTAGATTCTAGAATAATTATGTTATTCTATCTTAATTTCGAAATGTCAAAATGTAATTTCTAGATTCCTCTTTATAAATTTAAAGGTAATTATCAATAGCCTATTGATATAGTCCTTTCTATTCCATTATATATCCTAATCCTTCAATATTATTAGTTTATTAAAATATTTATTCCACATCTTCTAATTAATATTATTTATTCTTCAACCATGAAATAGTGTTTTCTGGTTCATGAATACTTATCAATTCAATCAATTTTAATTAAAGAAATTAAGAAAGATCAATAGATAAATATTTGAATACATGTAATAATTCCCTTTTTGGTTGATAAATTATGAGTTTCTATAAGGTTTCTATAGGCCAACTTTGAAAGACTTTTGCACATTTCTCAGGATCTAATTCAAGTAGTTTATCTAAATGATCCAACATTAAAGGATTATAGGGTTGATATTCTAACCATTTATAGACTCTAAGTTTGAATTCTTCATAATCGAAGAATATTTTAATGGCTTCATTAAATTAATTTTAAGATAAGAAATAATAAGCTATGTAATCAACACATTTGCTTTCATATGCTTACTCAATTAATTATGTATGAGGCATTAAATAATAAATAATTTATAAGATCTAATCTAAATCTTCAGGCATTGCTACATAATTATCAATATAAGATTTATTGATTTCAAATATTTGTAATAATAATTTCTCTGAATCTTTAACTTTAATCTAATCAATTATTTTACTAATAAATAATAGATATTATAGTAAATATTATTATTTAATATTACTTACTTATTCAAATATCTTTGTTGCCAATTAATTCTCTTAAGTTATGTTAAAATATGAATAAACAGATTCATGATGTAATGCACCTAAACAAGGTTATTTAAGATAAGTTGTTAAAATTTGAAACAATTTCTCACTTTAAAACACATCTAACACTTCCATCAACCATAACATCTATTATCTTACAGCTTTTTTCCATATTTCTAATGGTATCTGATCATTTGGAAACAGAATTTATTTTTATGTAATTTCTATAAACCATAAACATTTTTCATAAAGTTCATATTTATGTTTCTCAAACATTTTATTCAAAGGAGTTATAAAATCTTCTTCTTTTCTTGGACATATATACAATAATGGAGTGTAAATCTCTTTACTTAAACATACATCATATGTATATCCAATATCAATTGAATTTAAATCCAAATTTATTACTAATTACTAGAAAGACTCAGGAGAGAATTTATTTGCTAAATCAAAAAATATCTCCTTTGGCAATTATGTAATTTTCTTTAAATGTAGTTCCAAAACTCTATAATAATCTTCCAAAATTTATTATTTCTCACACCCTTATCGTACTATCATCAAATGTTACGGAATTTAACATAAAAGAATAAATTAAACAACTGCTGATATCAATTCTCTATTCATTTTAGTATTAGAAATACTAGTAATTAAAGTAGGAGCTAATGTTTAAATTGCATTTCTATCTTCATCTAATTCCAAATTAGGCATGCCTTTAACTTTACCTCTATATACTTAGATCAAAAATCTTAATGCTATTGACCATTATGGTGTATCGTTTTGTATTAATGTTTTCAAATATTATAACCAACTTAATGCATGTAATGAATATAATTTATTTTCAGATATGAAATAAATTACATTACTTATTACTCTTAGACAATATATATTTTGATGGAAATTTGTGTTGGAAATCTTAGCTTTACTATCAGATTTAAAACAATATTTGCCTTTTGAGAAATAAGGAATGTAAAGAACTTGAAATTAACCTTCAGTTGCAGCAATAATTAGGTTATCAGAAATGAATTTAGCTCCAATCAATGGTGTATCAGCAGAATAGAATGAAAAATACCATGGAGAATTTTCCAAAAAGGTTATCAATTAAATAAATGAATTCCATTAAATGGATAACAATTAGATTTAATTACCTTCATAATGAAATTTACCCCAATGAAGATCATTATTTGATTTCTATTTATCAAAAACATGTACAACCCTTACTTCAGGATTAATTGATAAAGTTATTACCATATTGCTATTACCTAGTGTTAATAGTAAACTAGTTTTATCACTATCTGAATATTTAAATTGCTATGATATCAATTAAGTAACAGGGTATTCGAACTTATTCATTATAGTATTAGTTATTATTTTACTTCTGAATAAGTTTTAACCTGCTCTAATCAATTTGACATTACCATCTAAATCAGATGATGCTATCACTACTTCATTTGCTTACACATCAATTATATTCAAACCAATTATTGTTGTTTAATGTTCTTGTATTTTATGTAATAGTTTTAATTGATTTCCTTCATATATGTGAATTTAGCCATTCTCAAATCCAACAGCTATTATTTATCCTTTGATTGATATATATGACACATCCTAAATTTGTATAGTTTTGCAATTCTTATTATTCGAGAATAATTCAAGTTATTACTCCCAATAATTGATTAAATAATTAGTTGATATGCCAAAGGTTTTCGATTAATGTCCCAAAGACATTATTTGAATTGGTGAAATGAATTCTTCTTAATCACATATGAATGATTCATTATTCTGATTATTATTTTCCAGAGTCTAGGAATCACTATTCAAATGATTGATTTACTCTCTCATCTCATCATCTTCTTATAGAATATCTTCTAAATCAGCTTGACTAGCATCTTCACAAAATGTAATCTCCCCATTGTCTCCTTCTAGTATTTAACTTAAGTTAATCATTTTTATTATATATGAACAATTATATACAAATGAAAAATTCATTTTAATGTTCCCATCTTAAAGTTTGATTAAGATGCACATTTATGCATCTGATCATGAAAAGATTGAATATTTCACTCATTCCAAGATATATTATCTTAAAACAACTGATAATTTATTCAATGAAGTAATAATAATTACCTTCTTTCACAGAAACTGGTTTAAAATTTAAAACTCTATCTCATACGAATTCTTTATTAAAGCAAATCAGTAGTCAATAGATATCAACTAGAAGCAACAATACTACAGTCACTTAAAATAATATTCATATAGCAGAATAATTGAAATTAGCTAAGGCGGAACAAAAGAGTTAACAAAATAGTTTCCTTCTCAATTCAGTTGTCTAAAATAGTACTAAACAATTGAGCAATAAAACTACTTTTCGTAATCAATTAGATCTTGAAGAATTTGTAAAATTTACTAAGAATAAGAAATAAGCTAATCTTCTGTTAGAAAAAGACAGGAAGGAATAGATCTCAGTTATGTCTAGAGTTAGAGAGGATGTTAGTCATTATTATGATCCAATTAAAGCAGAAAGAAAGAAGTCTGATAATTTATTAGATGAAAAAAAAAGATTAGAAAGAAAAAAACCATTACTTAATAGAAGATAGATATCATAAATGAGTTCACCTCAATTATCACTTTTAGATATGAATGAATATTTAAAATTTGAAACTTCTCTCAATTCAGAAATTCGTAATTTGTAAACTGATGCTCCTATGGGCAGAGTCTAGACTATAAAATTAAAAGAATGGTTTGACAAATAAAAACAAGATGATTAACCAGATACTTTAAATTTGTTATCAGTTACTATTAAAGAATTAATAAAGTAA
This sequence comes from Paramecium primaurelia, assembly GCA_905182975.1. NCBI lineage: Eukaryota > Ciliophora > Oligohymenophorea > Peniculida > Parameciidae > Paramecium > Paramecium primaurelia. The sequence goes on from CAJJDM010000129.1 coordinate 183,579, forward strand.
ATTAAATTTGAATGTTTTGAGAGAGGATTGTTAATTGAAGAAATTTGGACTAAAGTAGTTAATATGATTAATGATATGAAATTTTAAACAGATATGTTCATTTCTAAAGGTAAAATTTAAATGTTAGATGAATATGCAACATAATCTAAAATATTTAGTTATGAAATTGAAAGTCTTAAAGCAGAAGTCAAAAAGCTAAATGAATAATTGATTACAGAAAATAAAAAGAATCATGTACTCAAAGATGATTATAAAGAATTAGAAGATTAATTTGGAAAAATGAGATTGTAATCTAATGATCTAAAAAAAATTGTAGCATTTTTAACTAAAAAACTAAAGTAGGCTAATAGTGAAATAGAACTATTGACAAAAAAATTGTAGAATGAAAAAAAACATCGATTTTCTTAAGTGGCTATTCCACATAATGAAATAATTGTTAATTAATCAGATAAACATTAATTGAGCAAATAAAATAGTATAAATAATGCTCCTTCAATGTTTTATTTAAAATAAGGACGTAATTCAATCATGCCCTAAAAAACAGATTCTCTATAAAATTCTTTATAATCCTAAGTTGTTAAATAAGAATCATCTTCAGAAGAAGAACGAGATGAAGTAATAGAAGAACTTATGGATGATAAGAATATTATAGAAATGGACAATATGGTAATGAATATGGATAAAATAATTACGGTTGCTTGTTTTGCTTAAATTACAGGTTTAGATTTTCTAGAATATGCTACAAAAGAATAATCATGTCAAACATTAATTTCAATGTAAAAATCAGATTTTAATTATTTTACATAATCACAAGAAAAATTTGATTAGGTATTTGAATAATAGAAAATTAAATAAAATATTGAAGAATTAGTTAAAGTTTATGAAGGTAATAAATGATATATATATATATTATGTAGATAAATTCAAAAATCAAACATCAAGTAGACAATTAAATACCTTAATTGAGAAGAAGTTTTTCGTGTAAAAAGATGCTAATGAAATGCCTTCTTTGACAGACAAAAATATGTTAGATTCTGAAATTTTTGATGAGAGTAAAAGGATAATTCATACATAGGTTGATATATAATAACAGAAATAACATAATATATAGTAAGTAGATTTAGAAAAAGTGAAGACTCTAATAGAATTATTATCTGGTGCTGAAATGTAAAACAAATAAAAGGATTAAAAATTAAATGAGATGCAAAATTCAATAAAATCTTTGAATGAGTAAATTGAAGAGATGAAAAAAAAACTATCTTTATTTAGTGAAGCTGATTTATATAATGTTGCATGTGGTAAGGAATAGATAAAAAAAGAATAGAAATAAATAGAATAATTTTTAGAAAGTTAAAATTTAAAATCTGAATAGAAGATAACTGTTAGAAAGAGAGATGCTAAAAAGATGACATAGGCTAAATTAATTTTTAAAGGACCATAATTGGGATAAAAAGTTACAGTAGTATATGAATTCTAAAAATAAAATGCTGGACCTATGCTTATTGAAAAAATTAAACAAAAATAATTACCTAAAATTAAACATTTTATGCCTCTTAAATTATTAATAAAATAGATTAATGTTATATATGCTGATAGAATTTCATAATAAAAGGAAAATAGTAATATTAAAGAATAAGATTTAGCTTCATTTGTTTATTCATATTTTCTATCTCAATTTGGTATTAAAAAGATAGCTGAATAAAAATTTTTAATTTTAGTTGTTTCTGTTAAACACTATAAAAGTATTGTAAGGATTAATAATTTTGCAAAATTTTTGAATCTTTTTGATACTTATGTTAATTTTAATTTGGATGAACTCAAACGTTATTTAGAAGCATATGATTATATAACAAATGTTTCATAATTGGGTATTCTGAATACTGATTAAGATTAAGAACTTAGATATATGGTTCCTTATTTAAGGGTAGTATAATATATAGGAATCTTTGCAGATTCTAGAATGACATCTGAAGAGAAAGAAGAGTTAAAAAAAGAATTAGATTTACTTAAAGAAAATGATCCTAAATAAGTAAATAAATAACATTTAATTGATTTTGATTAATTTATGATACAGTTATTTGCTAAATATAAAATATTAGTAAGTAGAGCAAAAGAATATGTTATAAATGCTTTTGCAGCATGTGATTTAGGTATTATAAATATAAATTAATAATAGATGGAAATGGAATGTGTAATTTTGAAGAATGGTTTCTATTATTACGTCATATTGAACCTGATCGTTTAAGTAGTGAATAGATTTCTGAAATATTTTTTGCAAATGCTGATTTACTAGTTAAAGGAGAATAGAATTTCTCATTTGAAAAGTTTGCTGTTGTTTGTGTTGAATTTGGTTTATTTTCAGAAGAAGCTTAAAATTAATTCTTATAAATTAAGGGATAAAAGACTGAAATTATGAGCTAAGTAATCATTTTAACATTTTATTAAAGTTTTAAAAATTATTGGATTCATGGCCAACTATTAGAGGTGTTATAGAATAAAGATTTGATTAGATAGTTCTACTTGATGCTGATAGATTAGATTAATGGAGACAAATTATAGACACTTTATAAAAGAAAATTTAAGAATTGTCTTCACATTTGTAATAATCTGGAATAGAGAAAAAAGTTAAGCCTTTATTAATAGCAAGTCTACTCTTACAAAAGGAATCTGCCATGTTGTTGGAACTCTAAAATGATTATGAAGATGAAAGTATGGGATCTCAATTATAATCAAATCAGTCTATAAGATTAGCAGAAGACTAAATTAAAGAGTGAATGAATTACTATGATTATATTATTCTTAATATATATATAGATTAGAATATATTAAGAAAAATCTTTTAACTTAAGTAAGGTGTATTTGTAGAATAAGTATAATGAATTTTAATATATTTAATTATCAACTGAAATTCAAAATTAAATTATGCATCACAGAGATGATAATGATCCATATAGTACAGCCATCGTAGAAGATTTGCTGTAGGTAGAATGCATTAATATTAACAATAGTCTTAATCAGAATGGAAAAATATCAATGATATTATCAGATTAACATTTAAGGCTTTAACGGATGTTGTAAAATCATAAGGAGAAAGTATAAGAGAAATGGAAAAGCAACTTTCTACAAGAGCTTCTAAAAATGAACTTCATTCAGGGTTAGCACTTAAAGCCAATATCAATGATATCTCAAGAACGATAGCAGAGATAGCTGCTAATCTTGATACTAAAATTACTTATGAAGATTCTTAAGTTTTATTAAAGGATTATGTTTTAAAGGCAGATATGTAGTATTTATTAAGCAAGTATTGTATTTATTCAATGATTTTTTTAGTAAAATTGATGTTGATGAGATGAAATAATTGTTAGAGAAATAATAATCAGGAGAATTTAAAGGAGAAATGTAAAATATGAAACACAAAATTGAAGAATTATAAACATAAATATCTAAGAAATTTTAATAAGTACCTAGTATGAAAGATTTTTCATAATTATCTTAATAAGTAGAACTTAAAGCAAATTTATAAGAAATGAATGAATTACTTGAAACAAAGGCTAGTAAACATTAAGTACAATAGGCAGTAAATAAAAAAATTAGTAAATAAGAATTAGATTAAATTTTATAAAATTATTCTTCTTTAGAAGATTTATAACCAATCATCTAAAATCTTGATTAAAAAGCTTCTTTAGATTAAATTGATAAAATTGCTTCAATTTTAGAAGTTAAAGTTGATAGATAAGATTTTTCAATTCTAATTAATTCATTATAAAATAAGGCTGAAATACATCAATTAGAAGTTATTAAAGAATAATAATAAGAATTAAAGAATGTTGTGGAATCTAGATTGTAAGATAATAATTCTATGATGGTTGAAATGAAATAATAAGTTGATGGAGTAACAAAATAATTAAATAAAAAAGCAGATAATAAAGAATTAGATAAACATATGCAATCTATAAATTCACTTTAAGGAGAAATGGATGGTTATTCTTAAAGATTTAATAAATTTTCTTAAGAGATTATTTCAGATCTTGATAGATTGAGAAATGAAATTTTAGAATCTAAATAATTTACAAGTGAATAAATGTAAACAACAATAATGAAATCTACACATTTATCTGAAAAATTGACAGAAGAATTATATAATTTATCTGAAAATATTAAATAAATGGATGATGACAAAAGAGAAGAATTAGATGATCTCAAAAAAATAATTAATACTATGAGAATATAAAAAAAGGATATTTAATAAAAAGTAGATTAAATGTAAGAGTATTTAGATGAATTTAAATCTGATTAAGTATTTAAACAATTATAAAGATAAGTTTAATAAATGAATAAAGTATTTAATTATTATAATTAAAGGAAATAAGTGAAGTTAAAGCTAAATAGTTATCATATGAAGATGAATAACATATCTAAGTTTAAATTGAATAATAATTATAAAGAAGAGTTAATGAAATCAAAAAAACTGGTTCCAATTAAGATAGCTTTAAAAATATTAAATAAGAAGTCTCATAAATAGTCTCTAAAAAGATTTCTTCTTTTGAATAATAATTAAATCAATTAGAAATTAATTTAAAATAAAGAGTACTTTACTAAGATTTTGAAGAATTAAAAAATATTATTTAAAAATTATGTATTGATTAAGATGAAAGAGCCTATTAAAAGGATTTAACCAAACATATTTAATTGACAAAATATACATTAGATTTAATATAAAAAGATATGATGCTCAAAGCTGGAATATAAGATATGATTACCATTTTAGACACTAAAGCAAGTATTATAATAATAATATATAGATATTCCTGAAATCAATTAAGCATTTGAAACTATACATAATGATTTATAAACTAAAGTATCAGCAGATGATCTATCTAATTATCTCAAAAGTTAAAATTAAATATATGAATCACTTTGTTAAGAAAATATTGTAGCAAGATTTTAGTGGAGATCAGGTGAAACATAAAATCATTTAATTCCTTGGGAATATGAAGTAATCAATACTCTACCAGAAAATTTTGTATGGGAAAAAGGAAAAAGTTCTATTTTAATTGTGGCACCAGGGGTTTATCATATTGCTTATGCATTTTTCTCAAAAGAAAAATAAACAGTTTCTGTTCTAATTAATGGAGAGAATATTGCCACTTTAGATTAAAAGAAGAAATCCTCAGAATATACTGGTATCTTTTGTAGTTATCTTTAGGTTTAAATGCATAAGACTTTATAGTATTACCAAATAGAGCTAGACTCTAAGTTAGTTATAATGGAGGAAAAGGAGAAGGATTCCTAAGTTTAAAAAGACTATGACAACCAATTCATATATTTAAGACATTTAATCTTTCAATATTTTATAATTATTTTAAATCTTATATAAGTTGCCAATTAATTTAAACAAAAACATTTTATTTAGATTCCTTAATATTTTAATTCTCTATTAAAAAAGTTCAAATTATAACTAAATACATAAGAGTGTAAGAAAATATAATAAAATGAATGAAGATAAAATATTATCTATAAGTAAAAATTAAATAAAGGTTTCAATTTTATGGCAAATTCAATATTTTTTGAGATTATCATTTTTTGTTAAAAAATATAATTTTATAAAGTATTCTTTATCTTTTTTTTTTATCAATAATTGTACTTAAATCGGATAATATTTCTTTAATTATATAAACGAGTCTACTTATATGTTATGATTGTATTCTTATTTTGAAACTGTTTTATCAAATATTTAATCAAAAAAATATTAGTACTTATAAATAAAAATAAAAATTTTAATTTTAAAAAGAGATGAATAAAGTTAAAATAATCAAATTTTATATATATAGTATGAATAGTATTTATACAAATCAGGAAGACTATAGAAGATAATGTACTAGAAAATTAATTGATTATTGAAAACTAATGTATATAACTCAATTCTCTTTAAATATTTGCGTCGTTAAGGTAATAACTAATTAAATTTTATATTTAATAGTGTAATTATTAATTTTATTGTATAAATATATAACATTCATTTTTGAATAATTTATATAGAAAGGTAGATAGTATTAAATGTGTCTTGTTAATTTTGGAATTTATTTTTAAAATTTACACATTTTCACATTTAATTTTATGTATTATAAATTAATTCAAATCCGATAAAACGCATTTATCTAGTACAACTTTTTTTTAAATATGGTAAATAAAAATTACTTATAATGATTATAAACTCAATGCAAACATTAATTTATCACTATTTATATCTGAGATAACATTGGAATCAAAATATTAGACAAGTCTTGATGCAAAAATGAATTGGCGACTAAACTCTAGAAATATGATTCTTCCTTCTATTCATTAAGATAAATATATTCTCTATTATTTTAAATAATTTGTATACTTTCCCAAGACTTCATCCCATCTATATCTTAAATCTCTATAATATCTATTTTTAAGTGCATTAATAGATTTTCCAGGGATTAATTTGGCAATCTACTTAAACTTGGGCCCAAGAGTAAGAACGAGGTGTAAAATTTTTTAATCTTCATTTAAGGTGAAAGTTCTAGTTTTTCTTTTGATTCGATATGATTTGTTAAGGTTTTTATGTAAGATTTGATTTGATTGAGTTTCATTAGTTGAAAATGTAAATTGGTTAGATGCTTTGGAGTAAGGATTATCAATTAAATTTGAGGGATTAGGGAGTTTATTGTCTTTGTTGTTGGTTAAAGTTATTTTCTTTGTTTGATTATTCATATTGAAGAACTTTTTAATAATCTAATATGAAATGGAATTACTTATTTTTTATGTATTTTTTAATTTGACTATATTGTTGTGACATAATTTAAATGTAATTAATTTTAATTTATGTAAAAATGAAGAGATTGAAAATGATAAAGGTAAGGTAGGGAATTCAAATAATTAATAAACTATAATAAAGAATTGAACTAAATTTATAATATATTGTTAAATGATTAATACATTCAAATAATAATGAAGATAATTGTTATTAGAAGAATGCTTAAAATTTTTTAGAAGCATCTTATACAATCATTTCCATCTAAATGATATAAATGTCCTGTATTTACAAAGCATTAAGTGTTGTTAGTCTAATTAAAGGTTTCTGTTATTGATTGGGAAGAATTTCGACAATCAAAATTATTGGAATCCCAATAACAAAGAGCGATATCTCCAGGTGAATAGGAGGTATAGACATAAGTACAATCAGATTTAGAGGTATATGAGTTGCAGGATTGAGTGATACATGAATTTAAGATAAAACTCCATTAACATCTGTTTGTTTATAAACTACAAAGTGCAATATCAGTAATCTATTTGCAATTATTAATAGTTAAACATTTTGTATTGTTTACAATGCAATAAGGAGTTGCAACTTATTAATTATAAGTATTGCATGTAGTAGAATTAAAGTTACTGCATTTTTGTTTTACATTACATATACCAGGTTATCCTGTATCATTATTAGGAATATATTGTAGACAATTGATTGAAGCTCCAGAGCAATCTAAAGGGGATTTGGCAGTAGTGATATTTACACATCCAAAAGTAGAATTATTAGTAGGGTTTTTTGAATAATTTTGGCAAGTTCCTATATAAATACAATTAGGATTTGCAGCACATGAATACTTAGATGTAATGGATGTGCAGGTTGATGTAGTACATTTAGAGGAAGTTTAATTGTATGAACATTAAGGGGAAGCATAAGCACATTCATATGAGGATAAATCTGAACATGAACATGGAGAGTTAATCATTGTAGTTAGACTATATTAGGTGCATGATGAACAATAACCAGAATCTCCTGAAGTAGAAGTCCATCTTGACATCATCATAGTATTGGAGTAACACAAACTAGATGAGAGAGTAGTTAAGATATTTGTAGCTTATTGACATCCTTAAGTTGGTTACCAAATGCATTAAGTGACACTTGTAGCAGATGGTATTGTCAATGAACTCAAAATATAAGTGCATTCTATTTTATTTGTAATTTATGTGCATTTTGTAGCTACACAAGAACCTGTGGTTGCTTCTCCAGTTGGTTGTTACCAATAGCAAGAATGAACAAACCGTTGACATTACCTTTAAGAGGTAATTTCTGAACATTAAGTAATTTTTTAGCATTATGAAGTATTTTTATTAAACCAACAAATACCATAAGATACATATTTATTTTCACAGTCAGATGGTGTTGTTGTTCCTTAAGTTTCTTTGTTAATTGAACATTATTAGCTTGTTGTAGGTGAGCAAATATACTTTTATTAAAGTGATAAAAGATTTTTTGATATAGCTGCACAATTAATTGAATAACTGGCACATTCTCCAGCATTGACACCTGCTAGATTTGAACATGATGAAAATGGTTAACATAATTATTAGGATGCTGACCATGAACATCTTGGATTGGAACTACATATTTCTTATGTCAATATTTCAGAACATGGTTTATTATAACAATTTGGTATATTTGAGGTAGTTGACCAAGAACATTAAAGATTTGCTTAACAATCATTCTAGTAAATCAATTAATTACAAGCACATTATCCAGGAAAATATAATTATTTCAGAAAACATTTAGTACAATAACCATCTCCATTTTAATTTCTTGATGGTATCCATCTATAAGTAAATCCTGTATTACGTGAACAATTCACTGAATTTAATTATGAAGATGTAATTAAATTTATACAAGTTCCTTTCTCTTTTTACCATTGACATTATTAAATCTCTCCTGTTAGAAAAGAGGATATGATATATGTGCATGATGATGGAGTATTGTAATTAGCACATGTAAGTTATTGACATTAGTCATCTATTAATATACAAATATTTTAATAATAACTACAAATCTTTGGATTTTTTATTTAAGAACATGTTAATATTACACTACATGATCCTTTATCAAATGAATTCCATTAACAAGGACCATCAGATCCAAGATTACCATTACAAGTATTTTAATTTTAATATGAACTACATGTAGTATTTGGAAATTAAGTACAAGTTTTTCCATTGAAACCTTTGCATTGAATAGAATAACTCAAACAATTATAAATATTTAATCCTTGTCCAGTAATTGATTCACAAGAAGTGAAAATTTAACAAACTGAATTGTTCCATCCACATCCTATAGTTTGGGCACAAGCTTAATTAGTATAAATGTTGGAACAATGTTATTATGTACATTTTTGATTCTCCCAAATACATTATTACCCTGTGGCTCCATAACAATCATTTTATGTCATATATTAATAACATTAACAACTTTAAGATGAATAAAATGGAATCATATTTACAGAACAAGAATAACAAATTCCATTATTTCCATAATTGTATGGAATCCATCTTGCTGTTCTATTTGTATTACTAAAACATTGATCTTAAGATAAATTAAAAGGATCTTATATTGGAATACATTAATTGTTAATCAATTCACAAGTCTAAATATTCTTAATAGATGTTAAATTTATAACAAAAGTGCATTATCCAAAGTATTAAAGAAGTGTGCTACATGTTAATATTTGGCAAGATGTACTTATAGTATCCCAATAACAAGATTTAGATCTTAATTAACATGCATATTGAGGTAATTGATTACATGAAGAAACAGCAACACATTTGAAAGTATTATTATTCCAATAACATGCTCCATCACTACCAAGAGCTGTAAGACATTTATTATCCTCATTATTATCTTCACAATTATTCAATTATTTATTACATTAAATTCCATTACTACCAACACATTAAAAATTTTATTCCATACATTAAACTTAAGAATTACCTATTAAATTTGTACATTATCCATTAAATACTTTACATTAATTTTAGTTCCACATACAACCTAATTAAGATGCACATATAGTTTATAATAATATTTAGGAACATTCTAATTATAAACAAAATTCACCATTCCAATAACATTCTAATGATTAAGAACAATCATTATAGCTTAAAAATGTACAGTGACATTAATTTGGAAAAGTGATTTATTCCTAACATTTAACACAATACCCTTTTGTATTTGAAATTGTTATCCAAGTATAAGTATTATGAGTATTTGATGAACATGTATTTTAATTTAATTATGTTAAAATATTAGAAGCTGTCACACATGTATTATTATTTGTATTCCAATAACATGGAATAATTTCAGATGAAAGTAGATTTGGTATATAGAATTTACAATTTAATTATGTTTTGAATGATGTACAATTAATTGATGAACATTAACCATTCAAAGTATTCCATTAACAAGATAATTGATTTCTTAAACATAATGTTTCACTTTAAGTTTAATTACATTAAGAGAATCCTAAACATTAAGTAATTTAGCCATTAGTGATTAAGAAACATACACCATCAGTACCAATATTATTGTAACATTAACCATTAGTATTATACATTACTGAACAAATTGATGTTGGATAAGATTAACAAACTCCATTATTAAATCCTTTACATTAAACATTCATATTTACACATTCTAATTAATTGGTTGGATTTGGTAATTCAGAACAATTAGTGAATGTAACACAACCATAGTTACTATTCCAATAGCATGTACTTAATGAAGCACAAGTAATCTAATTTTTATATTCAATACAATTTGATGGTTCACAAATATTATTATTTGTGTTATAATTACAGAATCCTGAGTTTTTACAATTTTCTTAGGAATTTAATTATTAACATTAACATGAAGATAGTGTTTAAAATTATAATTGATTGGTACCACATGATATACACATTCCTACAGATGCATTATTTGTACTCCATCTATAAGTATTACCTGTATTATTAACACAAGTATCTGATGTTTATAATAATGCTGAATAAGCATTTTCACAACCACCTTAAATTCCTATTGATTAATTCCATCTACATAATTAATATTAAGTTTATTAGAATTATATTAAAATATATGTACAATTTTATTGATTTGTAATTTATGAACATGTTAATTATAAACATTATGAACTTGTTGCATCCCATATACATTAATTCTACCAATTTACACAAAATACAGAATCATTTATCTAATTACAATATTTTAATAATGAACATGAATAATTAGGGGTATTCCAAATACATAGACCTTAATTACTAATAAATTAAGAACATTCTTATTATGATTATTAATTACTACAAGTAGGAACTATAGTTGATGTACTTATACAAGTTCCTCCTTCATAACCAGCACATTATAAACTTTATGATGCACATCCTATTGAATTAACTGTAAATGTTAAATCAGTACAATTATTCAAAATTTAACATTTATTAGTTTTAAAACTCCAATAACAACCAGATACTGTTATACAATCATTTTGAATTGGTATATTAATACAATTATTTTATGTACAAGTTCCAGTTTATGTATTCCATTAACATAAATTATTTTATGAATTACAATCACTTTATAAGACATAATCAGAACAAATACATTAAGATTTTGTTATTATTTAAATTTATTTACATGGACCACAAATACCTTCATTTGGATTACTTTATAATCCATACCATCTAAATAAATAACTTGTATTTGATAAACAATTCTATTAATTCAAATTATTTAGATTTGTTACAGAAACACATTAAGGTGGATTTGTATTTATAGACCAATAACAAACATTTAAAGTATTCAAATTTGTAAAATAATATTTACATGTATCTTCACTTATAAATTGATTACAATTTGTAATTGCTTAACATTAATTCTAATACCATTAACATATTATTCCTTAAGGAGAAACAGATTTGAATTAATTGAATTACTAACATTAATCTTGATATTTAGCTTATGAACATTGATTAATTACTTAACAGGTATTATTAATCAAATAACATGGTCCATCTTTACCAAAATTATAAGAGCAATTATTCTATGAATAATCACTACAATTTGAATTAATTTGATTATAATATAAGCATTATTAAGATACTTAATTAAATCCTAAGCATCTAACATTTTATTTGATACATTCTTAATTATTAGTAGCAATTAAATTTGAACATGATGTAAATGCTGAACATGTAGCAGGATCTTCTAATGTATTCCATTAACAATAATACGAAGCCTTTAAACATTATGATTGATCAAGTTATTAACAATTATTTTATGAACATGAATTATTTGTCCATATACAACCTGGTAATGTACTACAATCATTTTGATTTGTTAATTGTATACAACTACACATAGTTTATTAAGTAACTATTATTTAAGATGTAGCTAAACTTATTAACATAGCTACTAAGATGAATGATTTCATTAATTTTAATATTGATAAATCCATTTTAAAAAATCTAATTATTTCTACCATAACTACTTAAAATAAATAATTATAACCAAGATTTCTTTTTATATACTATCAAATACAAATAAACATATTATCACCAGATATCTAACTGTAATTTGTATATATATATAATATTTTAATTAACATATATATATTAATCATTTATATTCAATTGGAAATAATACTACCTTGTTATCCTAAAATTGTTATAATATCTAATTTGCATTGCTGTCTTTGAATCTAATAATTTAGCTGCTTACCTCATCAATATGGCTGATTACACATCTCCTTAAGCTGATATCACTTTAGCTTAAGTACTTTGGCTACCATTGATAAAGTATTTTATAAATCAGCATTCAATTAAATATCCTTAATTAACATATTTTCAATATCTATTCCCCATTCCCATACATGTTCATCCACAAAACCCTCTAGTTATTATTGTACTTCTGCTCTTTCTCCAAAAGATCTAGTAAAGTCTGGGAACCTGCTTATACTTTTTATTGTGGCCAATCTCAATTATGTCACTGCTTAATGTAAATCATTTATTAAAAGATCGATCTCATGGGAATAATTATTCTATAATAAACTTTTGCATCAATGCTAACTACAATATTATCTTTTATCATAACTTATTATCTTGGACAATCGATCATCTAAACTTTTCAATCTACTTTCTATATTGTATCAGTACAAGGATTTATGTATATCAATCCAGGTTACACTTATTATTATAATGTTTATACCTGTCTTTATATACTTTCCAAAAAGAGTATATACTCCAACAAAACTCTACTCTACTTAAATATAAGGATAATCAACAAATGGATTACATGGATAAACTGTCTTACAATTACCAAAACCTTTCATATAATACTCTAATAATAGATTTATATATATATATTTCATTTATTTTAGATTTACAATGTATTGTTTATTAAAAAAATCTATTATTTAATATATATATACATTTAACGAATATTATTTTCAAATGATCAATTCACAAACTAAAAAGAAATTGCTTAAACTCTTTAAGAAATTAGAAGAATATGAAGTTCATTCAGAATCTATGAGATAAATACTCTGTCAATAAGATGAATTTGAACCTTATTCTGTTTTCAAGAAAATCTGCAATTCTGGACATATTAGTTCATAAGAGATCTATTAATTATTATAATAGAATGGAATGATAGTTTAATTGGAATAAGTGAATCCAATAATTAAATGGTATTCATAAAAATGTGATAATCGACTTACTTATGCTGATTTCTTGTAGATAGTACTTCCAGCTAATAATTTAGAATTAAGAAACCTAGTATCATAAAAACCTACATTTGCAAAAGATATATCTTATGAAATAGAGTATGGTGTATGCAGAATATTTTATAAAGAAATTCAAATTGCAGATGAAATTCAAGCTTATAAACAAGATCTGGTTTAGTCTCCAGATTTTGATTATCGTATTGCTTTCTAAACTATTGATTAATTCAATTCTGGATTTATACAATTAGATTTATTAGAACATTTTGTAGATAGAGATTGCAATGCATTAATGAGAAGATTAGATTAAAATAGAGATAGTTAAATTGATTTAGAAGATTTCAGAATTGCTTTAGAACCTCAATATGGAAATATATATTCACAAAAATCATCAGCTTCTACTGTAACTTCAGTTAAATAAATAGAAGTTTAAAATCAATTTCCAAATAGAAGAGCTAAGTAGAGTGTAGCTAAACATATTGATAGAAATAAGAAGATAATATAATAAAAGAAAGTATAATGTTATGATATGGATTATTTGGCAGAAGCATTAAAGATTATTTCAGAATTAGAATATGAAAATGAATTTAGAAAAGAAGAATTGGGATATCTTTAATATGATTTTCTTGAATTATTTTCATTTTTTGATTAAGATAAAACTGGTAAGTTGGCACCTGGAGATGTCAAAGCAGCTTTAGAAGAATTAGAAATATATCCTACCTAATCATAATTATATTTATGGATGAAACGATATGATATTGATAGAGATGGTAAATGGAATGTAAGAGAATTCTTAGCTGCATTTAAACCAATAAACTATTAAAAAATTAATATTAGATAATTAGATAAAGAAATATTAAATGCAGTTAAGAATGTAATTAAAACTGAAATTGAGAATGAAGTTGCTATTGAATGTATTAGAAAGAAATTATCACAAAGACCAAATTTTAATTTGAAATCTTTATTTGCTGTGATTACTTCTAATCAAATTATAGTTGAATAGGAATTAAGGACATTCCTAGAAAATCATGGAGTTTATTTGGATGAAAAAAATAGGGAATTATTAATGAGAAGATTTGATAGAAATGAATAATAATATATTACTTATAGTGATTTCCTTAATGAAATGCAACCAAAATAACCTAAAAATTGATTTATATGTATTTTCATTTTTTATTATGATATTTATTATAATTAATACAAATTATTACTCTAAATAAATTAACGTTATTTTTTCATTACAATTCTATATTTTAGCTTTATTTTCTCATTTACAAAATATACTCATTATCAATTAGAAATTCTAAATATCAATACTATTTTTGTATTAAATTATTAGAAAATAAGAAACTATTTTAAGTATTGTAATACGTTATTTATTATTATGATTTTGATAATGTATCTATTCATTTTTGAAATACTTATCGGAACTAAGGAAATAACTCTTTATTAATGCTTAAATGTTGAATAACTTTTTAATTATTCATTAATTGTGAGATATAGAGATGTTTGAATTTAATTAATAAAATATATTAAATTATTTATAAATGTATTTTTTAACAAAACACGTCAAATATTGAAATGTGATTGTTATGAAAATCCAATACTTTTTAAGTTAAGCAAACCAAAGAATTTAGATTATCTATGCTTAAACTAATTTTTCAATAGTAATTTCATGATTATGAAAAAAGAACATAGAAAAGATATAGAGTTTATTTACTTTTTTAGAAAAATACAAAGTTTTAATATTGTTATCACCCATAAAAATAAGCATGTTATTTCTTTTACAATGTTTTTTCAACATAATTTAAGAAAATATAACAAATCATATTTGTAAATGAATACCTCTAATAAAATTATAATTCTTTAAGTAATACTATTTATAGATTTTATTTAGTATTGACCATAGATGATTACTAATTTCAATAAAATTACTCAAAAACTTAGCAAATAAATTACTACAACTACAACGTTTATCAATTAAATATATTAAGTCAATATAGTTATTTAATTATTCAATTTCAATTTCATGAAGACAAATAAACTCCTTTTTTATAAAGTGATTTGAATATGAGAATATTGAAATCATTTATTTATATGCTCAATAATTAGGGATATAAATATTAATCTGATTTGTATATGCATTCATTATAATTAATTTAATAAAATAACCTGCTACCACTCTAGTAATATGCGGTAATTGTAATTATCTTTACTAACTGAACAATTAATTAATATTATATAATTTATACTAGAACTGTATAAATTCAAAAGATATTATGAAATTTTCTTTATATATATCCCCAGTGAGTAAAAAGCTTAATTTCATATTAAATTTAATGAAAGATTGTACAGCAGAGCAAAATTTCATCAATTTCTTACAACTGGAAAAAGATGGAAGTTAATTTGAAGAATATTCTTCATAATTGATTATCTCAAATCAAGAGAATCCTTCATTAACTTAGATAGCTGATTTAAATGTTATGCCATAAAATCATTAAGCCAAAAAGATAAAGAAAAAGAAACGAGTTGATTTCCATTATAAAAGAAGAAGAAGAAGCAATAAAATTTCTGAATTAAATAACACAACACCATTCAATTTTAATGAAGATTAGAAAATATTATCACTTGTACTTGAGCATGGACCAAAGTTCTCTGTTGTTTCTAGATACTTTAATGATAGAAATCAAAATGCTATCAAGAACAGGTATTATAAATATCTTCGATTCAGGTGGGATTAAGTACTAGGAAGGTAATAAAAATTTTCTATATTATTTCTAGTGATTATATACATCTTAATTGTAGAAAAGAGGAGGACCAATTTCAAAGCTAAGACATGGAATAAATCATTTAAGGGATGAATTTCTTTCCTGAAGCTACAAACATTTTGTCATCATTTATACAAAGAGTCCATTCTTATTTTAATTGATAATATGTTCTCATATGTTTAATTTTATGTATACAAGATGAATAAGTGCTGATATATAGTTAATATTTTTAAAGTTATAAGATCTCCTTCTTACTTTAAAAATACGCAATATATGATTAAATGTTATATGAGCGAATAAACGTATTGGAAAAATTAATTTAAAGTAGCCTAACGATTAGCTCAATAATTTTTCAAATTTCAATTATAGAAGCTAAGACCTTAAAATATCACTTTTAGTCAGTTTTTAGTAATATATGTTAATAATATATTACTATTAGAACCTATTTGTTATAGTTTCAGATAGAAAAGGAATTCTAGAAAAAATTTGTAAAGTAATGACATAAAGAAATGTATTAGTATTTCTTAATATTCATTAATTTTAATCAATAAATGTAAAACGAATTAATCGCCAGTTGACAGACAAATTATATATTCCTAAATAGTCTTAAACTTTTATTAGTCTATAATATTTATCAAAATTAGACTAGAAAATTAGAATAATTTTATTCTTAAGAATTTTATCGAACCTTCTTTCTTATCACATTTTAAGAAAATAAAAAAATGAATAATGAAATCTACTCATATTAGTAAATAAACTAAGAATTAGAGTATATTTAATTATTAAGTGTTGTTTATATTTTTTATTCTATAATAAGAATAGAGTCATATTAGAAATTTATTATAATAATAATAAAATTTAATAAATAAATTATTGAATATAAGAATCGGTAGAATTAATTAATTTTTGTTATTAATTTATCAATATATACTCTTATCAACTTCTTTTGGAAATGGTTTAATATCAGTGTCTAGCTCTTATTCAATTTAAACCAAAGTGTCTTTATCTGTTTCGGTTATAAAATTAACAGCCAAACCTAAATGACCAAATCTAATTATTATATAAATTAATAAATTACCTTCCTGATCTACCTATACGATGTAAATATGTTTCAGCAGTTCTTGGGAAATCGAAATTTATGACAACATTGACAGATTAAATATCAATTCCTCTAGTAAAGAGATCTGTAGAGACAAGACATCTACCTACAGCTTTTCTAAAACTATGGAATACTTTATTTCTATCCTTCTAATTCATTTTTGCATGAATGTAGCTAATAGAATGATACAAAATGCATACAAACATGAATACCCAAATTCAGTAATTTTTTGAGTCAATAATTCTACTCTTCTTGCTGAATTGCAAAATATAATTGCTTAATTTATTTCAAGTTTGCTAAATATGAAATTTAAACAATTGACTTTTTATTTCTCATCAATAAATAGATAATATTATGTTACACCCTTTAATGTTAATTCTTCCATAAGATTAATTTCTTGTATTTATGGAACATGTTCATTAATAAAACCTTTAACATCAACAGGAAATGTTGCAGAAAACATCATAATTTATACTTCTGGAGGTGCAAATTAAAGTATTTTAACAATAAGTGGTTAAAAATCAACTGAAAGTAATTTATCAGCTTCATCTAAAACGAAATGTTTTAATTTAGATAAATCAGCTAATTTCCTTTAAGCCAAATCTAAAATTCTTCCAGGTGTTCCAACCAATACATGAACTACCTACAATCATTTAACTCTCTACCTATTTCAATCTATAGATATCTTCTTTAAAATCAGTGCCTCCTGTTGAAACCATACATTCAACCTTCATATACTTACCAATCTCTTTTACTAGACTAGAAACTTATAAAGCTAATTCTCTTGTAGGCACTAAGATCAGACTCTAGATCTGACCTTCTATCTCCATCATTTCTAGAATTGGAATAATGTAAGCTCCTGTCTTGCCTGTACCATTTTTAGCTCTTGCAATAATATTTGATCCTGCCAATGCAAATGGAATAGACTCTTCTTAAATAGGAGATGGCTTCTCATAATTTGCTGCTGCCAATCCTTACATTAATTCTTATTTCAAATCGAACTCTTCAAACTCTACTCCTTTTGTCTTCGTGACATCCTTACAATTTAGGCAAAGACCTTACACTTGTCTTATAACGTGTATCCTTCGGTTTAGGTTGTTCATCTATTGTTTATGTTGTTTGTGGCTATTATGAATNATTAATTTTTGTTATTAATTTATCAATATATACTCTTATCAACTTCTTTTGGAAATGGTTTAATATCAGTGTCTAGCTCTTATTCAATTTAAACCAAAGTGTCTTTATCTGTTTCGGTTATAAAATTAACAGCCAAACCTAAATGACCAAATCTAATTATTATATAAATTAATAAATTACCTTCCTGATCTACCTATACGATGTAAATATGTTTCAGCAGTTCTTGGGAAATCGAAATTTATGACAACATTGACAGATTAAATATCAATTCCTCTAGTAAAGAGATCTGTAGAGACAAGACATCTACCTACAGCTTTTCTAAAACTATGGAATACTTTATTTCTATCCTTCTAATTCATTTTTGCATGAATGTAGCTAATAGAATGATACAAAATGCATACAAACATGAATACCCAAATTCAGTAATTTTTTGAGTCAATAATTCTACTCTTCTTGCTGAATTGCAAAATATAATTGCTTAATTTATTTCAAGTTTGCTAAATATGAAATTTAAACAATTGACTTTTTATTTCTCATCAATAAATAGATAATATTATGTTACACCCTTTAATGTTAATTCTTCCATAAGATTAATTTCTTGTATTTATGGAACATGTTCATTAATAAAACCTTTAACATCAACAGGAAATGTTGCAGAAAACATCATAATTTATACTTCTGGAGGTGCAAATTAAAGTATTTTAACAATAAGTGGTTAAAAATCAACTGAAAGTAATTTATCAGCTTCATCTAAAACGAAATGTTTTAATTTAGATAAATCAGCTAATTTCCTTTAAGCCAAATCTAAAATTCTTCCAGGTGTTCCAACCAATACATGAACTACCTACAATCATTTAACTCTCTACCTATTTCAATCTATAGATATCTTCTTTAAAATCAGTGCCTCCTGTTGAAACCATACATTCAACCTTCATATACTTACCAATCTCTTTTACTAGACTAGAAACTTATAAAGCTAATTCTCTTGTAGGCACTAAGATCAGACTCTAGATCTGACCTTCTATCTCCATCATTTCTAGAATTGGAATAATGTAAGCTCCTGTCTTGCCTGTACCATTTTTAGCTCTTGCAATAATATTTGATCCTGCCAATGCAAATGGAATAGACTCTTCTTAAATAGGAGATGGCTTCTCATAATTTGCTGCTGCCAATCCTTACATTAATTCTTATTTCAAATCGAACTCTTCAAACTCTACTCCTTTTGTCTTCGTGACATCCTTACAATTTAGGCAAAGACCTTACACTTGTCTTATAACGTGTATCCTTCGGTTTAGGTTGTTCATCTATTGTTTATGTTGTTTGTGGCTATTATGAATCACTTTGTTGCATATTAATTATTTAAATAATATATATATAATAATAGTATCATTCTAACAATTTTCCAAAACATCTACTCAATTATGGTGTTTACAATATCTTTCTACTAAATAATTTAATGTCTTATTTATTTGCAGATAAACTTTTAAATTATTTCTATAATCCTTCTAAGTATAATACATCCTCTGGTTTTGCATTCTAAACTCTGTTAATCCATATTCTTTTGTCTTATCTAAATATACTTTATAACAAGTCATTCACTATTAATTTCACTTAATCAAATAATTGCTCAGTACATTCCTCAACTTCTTAATAAAAAAATCTCTATAATTCATTTATAACTTATTCATTAATTAATATCTTCTTATCTTATGGTTTACGATCATTATTATACTTCTCTAATGCTAAAGCCATAAAATCAAATGCACTTATTTTATTATTATCAAAATGATTTTTAAAATATTCCAATAACTCCTAAACCTCATCTACTTAATTTTCATATACTGTCGATATTATACTTTAAACTTAACAAATACTTAAGTATTATTTTTATAAATCTAAACTCTTTCTTGATTAATATATTGATTATCCTATTTCCTTTTCAACTATTGCTCTTAAAAACAGATAATACATTAAATCTTCTTCTTCATATTCTTTTTACAAGAATTTCTTAAAAAGAAATACATTCTCATCCTAAATTTGCATACAATCTTTTATATCAATTTATTTATTCTAAGCAAATCTCATTACATAAACTCCAAAGTCTTCATTAACAACATTCTTTAATTTTAATTATTTTGAAGCATCATCAAATTTCTTTGAATATATCTCTTATATCAAATTTATTGCATCTTCTCTTGTAAATTTTCTTCTTAAAGGTGATACTGATCTTGTTGGAGTTCTTTAGTGTGGTGATGCTCTCTTGATTTATTCTATCGATTTTCTAGTTGGATCCACATTTTCTTTATTTTATACTTTGAAACTAGCAGTGAATCCTTAATCAGATTGTTAGAATTCAATCTTGTTATCAACTAAAAATTTGATATATTTCTCTTTCTCCTATTTTGATAATTTAGCAAACTCTATCATAACTATTCGTTAGAAATTATTAAATACTATAATCCTGTAAATAAATAATAAAAAAATAGATATATTCAAATAATGATATATATATCTAATTTCTACTATATCTAAGTAGTTTTAACAACTTCTAATAAAACTATTATTATTGTTAATGAATTTTAAATTCTTCTTAAGTACTTTTATGTGGACTGTCCTTTTTCAAATAACTGCTACTTAAGAATAGACAAACTACTTTCATCCAGGAGAAAACTAAATTACATCTGACCTTAGATATTATGTTCCATTTCAATAAGAATTATTAGACTCAAAAGAAATTCAATTTAATGTTGAATTAATAAAATAAGTGAAAATAGAGAAACCACCTTTAATTCTTCTTTCGGATTAAGCTAAATTGTTTTATTTTATTAATTTCACAAAGGAAGAAGACAATATGATAATGGCATTGGATAATTCAACTCTATATTGTTTATACCTAATTAAAAATTATTTTTTGAATCAATAATTAGTTATCTCTCCTCATTTTTGTAATATAACATTACCATATCAATAATGCAACAAAGTAGTATAAGTAAATAGAGAAATTTTTATTAGTAATTGTTAACTTAATAATAAGCAAGCAATTTTATCAATTATTAATTTTGATGGTAAAGTATTTGATTAATTGATTTTTGAAATTGAATAAACTTGTGAAATCGAATTCTCTTATGGAGATTTTATTTTGTTTATCTATTATTAAAATTGTGAATCAAAAAATATATATAATGTTGAAATAGATGAACAATTAAATTAATATAAATCATTACAAAAGATCAATGTAACTTTAGAAAATAATATAACAAATTCTTCTTTTGGATAAGTACAAACAATAAATATTTGTAATAAGGAGAGAATTATTTTAATTTATAAGAATTTTATAGTGTATTATAATACTTCTTCTATCAGTTTTCTTTACATTTAATTAGACATTAATAATACAATTTTGAATTAATTTTAAGGTTGTGAAGGAGGATAATCTATTTTGTATATAGATGATAATAGTTTGTAGTTAAAATATGGTATGTATGATTTAAATATGACTAATAATTAATATATTAATGCTTTATTGATAGAAAAGATTCTAGTTTTACATTTTAAAGATTATATAATTGTTGAGATAAATGAATAATTACATTAAAAAATAAACATGTCGATTTCAGAAATAATACCAATAGTTGATTCATAATATTTCTTTGGACTTTATAAATCTGAATTAAAACTATTTTAAGTTTAACCTCCAAAATATTACCACTCATTTAATACTTCATAGAGAATAATATTTTTAATTTTTCAAAGATGGACTTATCTAACAAAATTTATTTTAATGTAAAGTAATATTGAAATTTTAAATGAAAGTGTACCCAGAATAATTATTGATAAGAAAGATATGATAATTGAATCTCACAATAATGATGAAATCTGTATTCTGTAATCTAAAATAACCTAAAGTTTACCAATAAATTTATAAACTATCCAAGATAATGATAGATATTATTAGATTAATAATATCTTAAATATTGAGACTCATAATTTGTATTTTGGTGAATATTCTAAAGTATTAAATTTTTGGAAATTTAATGATTAAACAAACGTCATTTTAGTCTTAATTTAATCGAAAGATCTAATCATTTTGATATTTTGTAAATAGAATAAAATTCTAAAAAAATAAAATATAAAAATAAAATAAAATTATATTGATATTGGAGTATTGTAAAATTCTAATATCTTGGTTTTTTATGAGGATCAAATTTAACATTATAAAATTGTTGATTCATAATAAATTCAAAAAACATAGTTTGTTTAAGATTAGAAAATAATAAAATTAAATAAATTATATAATCAAATTGTTATTTCATATGATAACTGTAAAAAATCAGTCGTAAAATCTATTGATAATAATTTCATATTTATGTAATAACCATAAAATTATCCCTTTGATTGTACATAAATGCAATAAATAAGTATTACTAATTTATATATTTTTCAAACTTATATTGTTTACAATTTAAATCACTTTAAATAGTACATTTAAGTAGGGAAAATAATAGATATTTTAATAGATGTAGATTAGAGATTATATGTTTTGATTTTAGATGAAGAGGATGAAATTGTACTCAAACTCTTTCGTTTTCTCAGAACTCCTGATTTCATATTTATTTACAAAATTCCTACTTATAATTTTAAATTCTAACTTTCTGTTAATTAAAAAATAGAGAATTCCTATTTAATGATTACAGCCAAATATTAAAATAAAACTTATTTACTAGTATATAATTTAAGAAATTAAGCCATTAATTCTTTAATATATATTACGGAAATTGATTAATCAAATTAATTTTATTNATTAATATATTAATGCTTTATTGATAGAAAAGATTCTAGTTTTACATTTTAAAGATTATATAATTGTTGAGATAAATGAATAATTACATTAAAAAATAAACATGTCGATTTCAGAAATAATACCAATAGTTGATTCATAATATTTCTTTGGACTTTATAAATCTGAATTAAAACTATTTTAAGTTTAACCTCCAAAATATTACCACTCATTTAATACTTCATAGAGAATAATATTTTTAATTTTTCAAAGATGGACTTATCTAACAAAATTTATTTTAATGTAAAGTAATATTGAAATTTTAAATGAAAGTGTACCCAGAATAATTATTGATAAGAAAGATATGATAATTGAATCTCACAATAATGATGAAATCTGTATTCTGTAATCTAAAATAACCTAAAGTTTACCAATAAATTTATAAACTATCCAAGATAATGATAGATATTATTAGATTAATAATATCTTAAATATTGAGACTCATAATTTGTATTTTGGTGAATATTCTAAAGTATTAAATTTTTGGAAATTTAATGATTAAACAAACGTCATTTTAGTCTTAATTTAATCGAAAGATCTAATCATTTTGATATTTTGTAAATAGAATAAAATTCTAAAAAAATAAAATATAAAAATAAAATAAAATTATATTGATATTGGAGTATTGTAAAATTCTAATATCTTGGTTTTTTATGAGGATCAAATTTAACATTATAAAATTGTTGATTCATAATAAATTCAAAAAACATAGTTTGTTTAAGATTAGAAAATAATAAAATTAAATAAATTATATAATCAAATTGTTATTTCATATGATAACTGTAAAAAATCAGTCGTAAAATCTATTGATAATAATTTCATATTTATGTAATAACCATAAAATTATCCCTTTGATTGTACATAAATGCAATAAATAAGTATTACTAATTTATATATTTTTCAAACTTATATTGTTTACAATTTAAATCACTTTAAATAGTACATTTAAGTAGGGAAAATAATAGATATTTTAATAGATGTAGATTAGAGATTATATGTTTTGATTTTAGATGAAGAGGATGAAATTGTACTCAAACTCTTTCGTTTTCTCAGAACTCCTGATTTCATATTTATTTACAAAATTCCTACTTATAATTTTAAATTCTAACTTTCTGTTAATTAAAAAATAGAGAATTCCTATTTAATGATTACAGCCAAATATTAAAATAAAACTTATTTACTAGTATATAATTTAAGAAATTAAGCCATTAATTCTTTAATATATATTACGGAAATTGATTAATCAAATTAATTTTATTCATACTATGATTTTACTAGTAATTCTATTGTATTTATTAAAGATGGAAAATTTTACTTTCATAAGTTAAATTAGATTTGTTTCAAATACACATTTTTTGAAGAAAATTTTATGATTTAGAAAAAATAATTAAAATTAAATTTTAATTCTTTTATCAATAATTTTAATTTCACAACTAAACTTTTGGTTTCTAAATTAAATAGTGATTACACACTTAGCTTATTGAAATAAGGATAAAAAAGAAATATTTATTATTAAGGTAATTTAGATTTGAATTAAATCAGAGGAAATATTATCAAATTTGAAATATAACCTACTTAAGATTTTATCATCAAATTACCTATAAATATTACATAAGAATACTTTATTTGTTCATATTATTAATCTAGTATTTGTTTAAAGAATAGAACTTCAATTATAATATAATCACTAAACATAAGTGTTCAACTACCATTTGAACTTGACGATAACTCTATTAAAGGTATTGTATATAATTAAGAGTCTCTTACATATTCAATATTTTTTGTTGATCCCAATCGTATTCTTTTATAATTAATGTTATAATTGGGAAATAATGAATCAAAATAATTCACAATATTAACATAGGATATTTTATATAATGTACTCAAATAGGAAGAAATAGAGTTAATAAATAAAGTGAAAATTATTAAAGAAATTACAATATTTTTTAATTAAAGATTATTTGGCTTAATATTTTATAATAATTATTGTTAAATAATTGATATATCAGAAATTAATAGTACATAATATTTTTTAATTGATGGAGCTTACTTATCAAATAATACATATGTATTCTTATATAGGAATTATTCAATTATTTAGATGAAGATTATTGCATTTAATAATATTTAATTGATTTCAGAATTTTAATGCAAAGGTGATATTATTTAAGAACATTAATTTAATCTTATAGAAATATTTGAAAGAGTTTACACTCAAACATATGATGATGTATTAAGTTAATTAGAAATTATCCATCTTGAAATGAAGGGAGATTAATTTATTATGAAATTTGTTATGATCTATATGATTTACTTTAATATAATATTTGAAATCTCTTTCAATAATATCAAATATGATAATTTTCATTTGTTATCGTATAAATTTCTAAGATATGAATAAAATACTCATTTTTTAGATTTACTTTATGCAGATAATAATTTTGTTATGATAACACTTTCTTCAGATTCAAATTCATTTATCAATGTTTATGATATCAAAGGAGAAATGAAATATAAAGATTATTTAGATAGTATTTAGAGAATAGAATCATTTTAATATAAAAAGATAGAAAAATATAATGCATCTCATTATGTCATTAATAATCATCAAAATAATAGGGTAACCTTTGTGACAATAAATTAATTGTAAATTGAGTGCTAAGGTCAATGCAATGAACCTTCAAATTTAATACTCTCTAATGATGTATCAAGCATAAGTTTAGAAATTTAATTAAACAATAAATCGTATTTAAATGTTATTATAACAATTAACTCAAGAATAATCATGACTAATCTAATTTTTATATTAATTTATATTAAATTCGGAAAAAGAGCAAAAAGAAATTATACTAAATAATTCTATGGCAATTCATGATATTATTTTATTTCATAATATATTATTAAGATATATTTTATTGTAATCAAACATTTTTTTTTTGGATATCTTCTTTCTATATATGGATGAGAATTATAATACAATATAATAAAGAATTCAATAATAAAAATTATTTAAATGTTTGGAGATACATTTGACACAATAGAAGAATAATTGAATCCAACAATTACAACCTATTAAACAAGAATGGCTAGAAATTGTGCTGATTATATGGAATTACCAGAGCTTCCAAGAGTGAAACATTTTGCAGGTCTAAAAAATTAAGGTGCCACATGTTACTTAAACAGTTTAATACAATCCTATTATATGTGTCCTGAATTTAGAAAAGTCATTCTTTCACTACCATTATGCAAAGATACAATTGAGGATTCTGCAAACTTGGCTTAAAATGAAAGCAGAAACAGATTCCTTTTGGAATTTTAAAAGCTATTTATTCAATTACAAAGTTTGTAATCTAAAGCAACATCAACAGAAGCCTTGACTTCTAGTTTTGGTTGGAATGATGGTTAATAAATGTGGTAACAAGATGTATCTGATGCAAATAAGTAAGAAATTAAATAATTATATTTAAGAGTATTATTTGAGACACTTGATCGATCTTTATATGGGACTCCATTTATTATTGCTCCATTTTATAAAGGAGTAGTATTTCATCACATAACATGTATGAATTGTAATAATTCTCATGGAAATGAAGAAATAATATATGATTTAAATATTTAAGTGGAAGGCAATAAAAATTTATCTGAAGGTTTATTTAGTTACATTAATCCTTTTTTATTGGATGGAAACAATTAATATTTTTGTGATATCTGTGGTTTTAAAGTATTATGATTATAAAATATTAATAATAGGTAGATGCATTGAAAGGAGATAAGATTAGAAAATTACCACCAATATTGACTGTAACTTTGAATAGATATACATTTGATTATGAGAAGATGCAAAGAGTGAAATTAAATGATAGATTTGAATTTCCTTTAGAAATGGAAATGGGAGTATATTTAGAAAATCCTGTGGATAATTTAATCTATGAATTACAAGGAATAATAATACATAGAGGAAATGCTCATGGAGGACATTATTTAGCTTATTTTAGAGATCTTTTAGATGAAGGAGATTGGCTAAGTCATATTCCAGAATATTGGCAAGAGAAGGAAGAATGTTAATAATAGAAGAATAAAAATACAGATGAAATTGACTATGATGAAGTGAAATTACCATTTGAGATTAGTAATCCTAAAGTAGCTCAAGGATGGTATGATTTTAATGATAGTTCTGTTATTCCAATACCAGTTAATAAGATATAATAATAATATTAGGGTTCTGAAAGTGCCTATATTCTGATCTATAGGGATAGGAATTTAGTAGCATCCAAATTGTCTAATGAAGAGATACCTAAATATCTATTTGATTATGTGAATAAATTAAATGAAAAAATAGAATAGGATAGATAGGCTTATGAAGAAGCTAAATAACATATTATTATAACAGTAGCAGATGCTTCTGTTGTTGATATATAAGATCATAAATTACTTAATGAAAAATATGAAAAGGTTACATACAAATTAAGATTGTCTTCTACTGTATAATAATTGTATGAATAAATTAATAAAGATGAATATTGGTTATTGGAATTTTAAGAAAATTATTAAACAAAATTATTGCATTTTACTAGATATTTGAAGAATTTAGAGAGTACATTAGAAGAAGAGAAAGTTGGTCATGAATCAACATGGATTTTAGTAAAGAAAGAATAAGATATTCCTTAAGTGGGATTATAGAAAGTGCCTTATAGACTTAATTTTATAATTAATAAGAAACCTTAGGCTTATTTATTATATACATCTACTACATTATTGGAATTAAAATAATTGGTATTTGCTTTGTCTGGAATACCTGAAAATGAATAAGAATTGAGAAATATCTAGAATTAGAAAATAATATCTGAATTGGCTGAAGAAACATAATTGGGAGAGATGCAATTAACTTTGGAGACTTAAATCTTGGTTAAGAAGAAGACTTAAGTTTAGAATGTTAATAAAAACTAGAAGGAATAATAAAATTAATAAGTAGGTGAGGATATTGTTTCTATTTTGGTTGAATAAGATGATAAAGTTGGAGTTTCAAAATTTTGTAAAGATTCTTTTTTTATATTTAGATGTGAATATTAATTAGACTGTTTAAGAATTGATAGAGTTTATCAAAGAATAATTTGGATTGTTAGATGCTCATAGATTAAGAAATCTTAATGGAAAGATTTTATTTTGTAAAACAGATCTTGGAGTATAATTGAAGGAATTTTAAGATTTTAGAGAAGGGTAATATATAATTGTAATATTATTTTAGTGGTGCAAGATTATAAATAGAGAAGGGAGAAGTTCCTGAAAATGGAAAGATTTCAATAGTGGTTTAATATAAGGAATAGAATTTAGAAATACATGTTGATCCTAGATAAGATAAAATTGAATAGATTAAAAATGAATCATGTAAATCTTTTAATTTGGATGCTGTTTAACATAGATTATATAAGGTGGATTGGTTATAAGTTCCTTCTGAAGGATTGACTGATGAAACTAAAACAGTTTCTTAATGTTATTTAAGAGATAGAGATTTACTTATATTATGTGAAAAGACAGCATAAATTGATTGTGAATTAATACGATTTTAATTGTATTCAACAAATACTGGATATCCTGATGATTGTGTATTTTAAAAACATGAAACAATGAGAAAGGATGCAACTTTAAAAGATTTGAAATAGATGATTATTTCTACTTTTGGATTGAATATTAATATTGATCAATTAAGAATTAGAGATATAAATAAAAATAGATTCTTTGGATAAGTATTTAGAAAATTAGAATAAACTTTACAGAAATTTTAATTCTCTACTAATGATATTGTATATTAGGTTTTAAATAATCCAGAGACACTTCAAGATGATGAAATGCTCTTATTAATAAAGGAAAGAGATCCAATTAATAAAATATATATTAAACCATAAGAATTTATTTTTAAAGTATCTAAAACTCCAACTTTATTGGAATTGAAGGATTAGATTTAAAAATTTATAGGAATTGAATAAGGGATTTAATTGGAATTGGCTAAATTTGTAATCTATGAATTTTAATGGTTACATTTAGATTCAAATATTATAGAGAAATAATTATAAGGTAAAGGTAAATAAGGTAAATAAGGAAATTAAAATAAGAAATAAGGTAAGAATTAATAATAATAATAATAATAATAATAATAAAATCCTTGTTTAAATTTAAGAAAAAATCCTATTAATTTAGGTGAAGGAGGTATTTTATAATATAAATTATATTAGATTTTATTGGATATAGATTAGGTAATCATCCAAATGATGATTTCTAAACAAAAGAAGATAATGAGGTATTTATAAACTTTAATAATGATTAGCTTAGAGAGAGAATGATTGCTGCTCGCAAAAATAAGCATAATGGTTTGGGATCAATAAAACGACAATAGGAATTAGGATTTGCTGTAGATATTGAATGAAAAATTCTATAAATTTATCATATTCTATATTGTTATTAAATTATCAAATGATTAAAGCTCCCAATACAATTAACCCTGATAATATTAGATCGTAACAACTCATACAATATCCTGTAAAACTTCCTTCATCATTTACTTTATTTGAGCTAAATGTGTATGTTCCCAAAGTATTCAAGAAGCATGTATTATATGAATATTTAGAAACTTAGGATGTTGTAGCTGGGATGCAGTTTCCATTTTACCATGTACATAATTATAAAGTCTTATATGAGGTATCTACAGCATAATAGAGACAATCTTCTTAGGTTCTTAAATTTGGACATCCAATAGGTTAACATGTACCTGATCCTCCTGTAATTGATTCCCATTTGCATGCCAAACCATTTTCAGCACATTTAGTAGCTGTTTTGATATCACTACATTAACCATATTATGCTGATCTATTGATACATGTCTTACTAGCACTGTCGTTTACACAAAATATATTGGCTACATTGCAATCAGAGAGACCTTATGTAGGATTTAATGTGATTGAAGAACAGCTCAAATTTTTCAATTCTGCGCATGCTGATCCATTCCAAAAACATTAAGAGTTTATTGCACAACTATATTAATCTTAAATGTCTGTGCATGTTATTTTTCCACATGATGATGATTAGAAATTCCATATACATCTATTAGCTAAAGTGCAATCCAATTAAGAAGAAATTTTGCCACAATCACATACATCTGAAGGAATTGATACAATAGCATTTGATGTCCCGTATACTGTTAATATCAAGAGTGATAAGCTTATAAATATCATAATTTATTGAATTAAATGATTTTTGCCAGATTATTTTCGTATTTTAATGATGTTATCATCTAATAATCCATAAAAGAAATTTATTATATTTAATTATTTTATGAATAATTATATAATTTTTATATAGAATGCATAAATTGATCTAATTAAAACATTCATTCACTTAGTAAATTAAAACACCATAGATGATATGATTTACTATACTTTAATTAAGTTAGATTTATCAATTTATACTTCAATCCTATTATTAATATAGATTTAAATACATCATAGAAAAACTAATATTGTATTTTAAGTCTTTTTAATATTATTTAGATTATTAGATTATAAATAAAATGGAAAGACAAATTAACTTTTAATTTATATGATTTCTATCTTGTTGTTAGTTTTACTTTTTTTTATATTGTAAATTAGATGTATAATACTAGAATTTTATTTACACCATTATTTTTTATTCACTCTGTAATTATATGAATTACATGAAGTAGAATCAGATGAATTATAGAATATTAATAAAGGAAATAATTATTTGATGAAGAAAAATTGTAAATTGAAATTATAAATTAAATAAAGACAACTCATTATGTAGTAAATAGATAACAAACTTATTTTATTTCATGATTCAAATTCTATTTAATAATTCAAATTTTTTATTAGTTACTAATTTTTATACTATTTTCTATTTAATTACTAAGTTTGATTTAAACACTTAATTTATATTTTTGTTAATTCATTTACAATAACATGATGTTGAATTTATAGTGTGTTTGGATCTTACAAGTCAATTAAAAATTATTATCAAAGAAATAATACTTAAATGATTTATAATAAATATAGCTTTATTGTTAAATAATAAAAATATATGATATAATAATCAAAATTCAGTATTAATAGTTTCTCCTTGTGTTTAAATAATTAGTGTGAGAATTAATGTTGCTATTCCAGAAACTTTCTTTATAGAAACACCTGAAAATCTTTATTATAGAATGCCAACCATTTCACTTTAACCCAAATCACCATTCTTTTTAAATACTTATACACATTATTTAATGACTTCATCGAAATGTCTACCTAATTTTTAAATCAATCTAGCTCTTAAATTCTAAATAATTTAATAATTATATTATACTTTAATCTATTCTGGTGGATTATCAAAATCATCTTCTACTATTTCTTACAATTATGATATCATTTAACTCATTTCATCATCTTTTTTAAAAGGATCTTTAAAAATAATTTTATTTTTTTTTCTTCTATCTTCAATAGAATTATTTAAATCTTAAAATTCAATATTAGATTTAGTCAATGTCAAAGGTGTACTATCAGCTTCTTCAATAGGATCTAATATTTTCTCTTCTTCTTCTTACTACTTTCTTTTTGGACTAAAAAATAGATTACTTTAATTATTAACTATTTATCTGCCACTTTATTAACGATCAAATGATTTAATTTATTTCTTTAATTAAAGATGTTTATCTGTAAGTATTTTACCACTCTAAATCCTTATATTCAATGAAGGTGATTTAATTATTTTATTAGGTGTTTCAGGACCTTCTGATAATTGATTCTTTCTTCTTGAAGACTACCTTCTAGGAGATTATGTAGGTAGATATGAATGATTCTATTTCAATTATACTCTTCTACTAAAATTAGGAGTATCAATAGTTCTTTTGATCTCAGGTAATTTGTGAACACTAGGACTAGCTCTTTATTTTGGAGTAGCCATTCTTTTTTTCAATTGAGGTAATTATTGTACAGGTTTTTTTGTTTTTACTATTTGATTAATTACTTATTATTCTTTTTAGAGTGTCTCACTTAAAAATGACTTGATTCTATCTCTGATTAATTGTTCACGTAAAATTTCATTGATAGTTGGTCGTCTATGTTCTTTACAAGATAGAAGTTTTACTATTAAACTATACTAGAAGTGAATGCAATTGCATACTTTCTTAATTTGATTGAATAACATTCCAAAGTTGGTGTAATTTCACATCTGACAACTTTTAAAGCAAGTTAAGCTATATTATCACCTTCAAATGGTGGTCTTTTATTACACATTTCATATAGAACTACTCCTAAACACCAAATATCTTATTTAAATCCATATGGTTGATTTTCAAACATCTCTGGAGCCATATAATATGGTGTACCAATAACTGATTTTGCACAAGGAGTAGTTGTTGACAAAATCTTAGCAATCCCAAAATCACCCAACTTAATCATACCTTCTTTAGTTAAAAACACATTTGATGTTTTGATGTCTCTATGAAGAATCTTTCTATCATGACAATATTTAACTGACAAACTCAATTAAGTGAACCAATCAAGTACTTAAGATTCTGATAAAGAACCTTATGTTTATTTTATCTTTTGAGATAAATCACCACCATCAGCATAATCCATAACAATACATAATTTACCCTTCTTTGTTTTGTATACTTCTCTAAAATTAATTATATTAGGATGTTTCAATGTGGACATTATTTTAGCTTCTTTATATGCTTGCTATAATATTTAATAGTAATATTCTCTTACTGCAATTTCATCTTACTTCATAAAAGAAACATCAATCTATTTAATTACACATAACTATCCATCTCTAATACTTTCTGCTAGATATGCTTTTCCATATGCTCCTGATCCAAGTAATTTGATTCTTTTATATACTTCTGACTCTTAGACTTACATAATTTAAAAATGTAATAAGTATAAAATATAGTATTTAATACTCATAATTTACATTATGTTATCACTTCTATTTTAACTGCTAATATTTTATTATATTTCTTTTATATCTTTAATTTTATAACATCGATAGATATATATTAATATTCACATTTACAATAAACTATTATAATTTAATAATAATAAATAATGAACGATTTACAAGATGTTAATCCATATCCTTAATTTGATGAATAAAATGAATCAAATCAATAAATTGAAGAACCTACTGCTTCTTAGGCAATTCCAGTCATTCAATAAAATATCATTTTAGACAATTCAACTCAAACAAGAACAATTGGAGAAGCTTCAAGTGAAGAAAGAAAATAATTTCTTATTCAAAGTCTTAGAGCCTTATCAGTATAATAGATATTCTAATTATTTCTTGCATTGGGTTTTGCATTTGTAGAAGAATGGGGATTCTGTAGTAATTTTTTCCTTTTCTTTTTCATTACATTGAGTCTACATTTATTTATAGTAACATATAAAGCAAGAGGAATGAAAAAAGAAGTATCTATAAAATGATAAATAAATAATAGGAAGGAGTGATGAAATTATAATGGCTAGGTTGGATGATATGCTATTCATTTGCAACAACTTTATTTTCAACTTTGTTGAATGTATTATACTTAGGATGGTTCTTTTATTTACCTTATCTAACTATGACATTTTTATTTCCTATAATAACATTAGGAATGATTATTCATCTTTCATCTGGAAATGCATGTCTAAATACTAAATGTATAGAGAATATTGTATCAATATAGAATACACAATTATATTCTTTGTAATGATCTTCTTCCTAGATCTATGTCTATCAGTATTTGATGGTGGATATATCCATTTTGGATATTTAATTGGAGAAGTTGTTTCATATCTTTATGGATTATATTTAACATTCATAAATGTTTAAATTTAATATGTAAGAATTTAACAAAATAATAATTTAAGCCAGTCAATGATTTATCACTAAACCTTTAATAGGAAGAAACAAAATTGGATTAAGTGATGAATTTATTTGATAGAGGAACATAAAAATTTGAAGTTGGTGTCATTCCAACTGAAGCATAGGAAATTACAATGGAAGAGATCAAGAAATAGAATAATGCATAAAGATTAATTAAATTGGCTATTTTGTAAGTTTTCTGTATAATATTCTATGTATTTCCATGGTTATATTTGGTTTTAATAACATGGTTAATGATGGCAGCACATAAAGCTGACACAAAATTTGTATAAATTGGTAAGAAATAAGAAGTCAAATTGAATGAACAATTTGTTGCCCCAATATTAATTAATCTAGATATATTGGGAGGATTAAAACATGCAATAGAATGAATATGTATAAAATATATAAAAATTCACTGTTATTCATTGAAATTTTAATAATAATGCAAAATTATGTGTATGACATAGATTCAATCAGGGGACTCAATCTTTCCTTAAAAGTACCATTAAGTCTCTTTGCATATATGGTAGATGAAATTTATAAATTCACTCTTTCATATTAAAGTGCCTTTTCACTCTAATCTATGCTTTAGATATTTTAGCGTGAATCTGTAGCATTAGACATTTCAGAGTCAGAATTTTGCATTAATAGTTATGTTTATTTGATTCGATTTGTTTAAAAGAATAATATAACTGCAGAACATTTAAGTAAATGGTTGAAAGAAAATACACTTGTTTAAGATGATCATAGAGAATATCTAATGAAAGTATTACAAGGCTTTGATCCAGAGACAGTTAAGAAAGTATTAAGTTTAGGTAAGTTGAAAGAATTGAAATGGACTGTTAATTAATATAATGGAGATGTCAAATATCCTAATTTAAAGAAATTATATATTTTATTAGAATTCCATATATAAGATGAGAAAGGTAATCTATAAAAATAAATTATTAATCTTACCATATAAGAATTTAAAATGCTTTAAATGGAATTTAAGGAAATTGGTGATATTTTGAGAAGTTTTATATGAAATTATATATATATACACTTATTATTTAAAAATATTATGTTTGTTTATCCAATTTATATAGGTACTATATATAAACTTTCAAATTATGATGTATAAAAAATCACTTTTCAGTTTTAGTTTCATAAAACTTTATGTATTAACTCACCATCTCATTTACTTATTAACCCAATTCTTATTACATTTACATTTTCAATCTCCTTCTATAACACAAAAACAAAAATAAACCAAAAAGTATACAACTTACTACTGCAAATGCTATCAAAGCCCAATTAATTTCGCTTCCATTACTTGGAGTATCATCATCTTATTATAATTATGCAAAACAAATAGTTTCATTTAACATATCTAAATTATATTATTAATCATACTACTGCATATATCTTCAGTAACACTTACAGCCTCTAAATTACCATGATATGGTTAACCATTAACTAAAACTCCTGGAAAATATATTATTCCACTTAATGATTTATTACCTACCCATTAATCCATTATTTTATTTTCTTGTAATTCTCTTGCCTTCTTTGAATCCTTTTCATATGAATTATCTATACATTCACCTATACTCTTTTATTTTACTATCCAATTTTCATTTGAACAAACTCCATAATGTTGAATCTAAAAACAATTCTTATCAAAATAATCCTAAATTTTCTTATATTCTCAATTACCATATACTCAAACCATTGAGTTGCATTATTTATCCATATACAATGTTATCTTAATTATTCTTCTATCACCTATCTTCCTAAACCCTCTCCTCTCATTTGCATACAATATCTACCACCTCCCATACATTAATCATTTGATTCAGTAAAATTCAATCGTTAATCTCTCTTGCTCACATCTACTTCATAACTAATGTAGAATTTCACATCTTTCTATAATTATTTATAGTATTATTAAAATTCTCTTATAAATTTAAAGCCTCCCTTATCATTAAGGGTTATGAACAAAATTACTTCAGGCTGTAATATATGTTTATGTTGCATACTTTTTCAACTTTCTTTGAATCTTTGAATGTAATTACACCATATGGAAATATCTCCTCTACATTTATAAATTTCTTCATAAAATAATCACCATCCTATTTGCCAATCTCAATTGTTGGAATATGCACCTTGAAACCCATACCATCATTATTCAATTCAATTGTATTACTTAAGTTCTCCTTATTACTTACGATTATCAAAAGCTTAGCCCCCAATTCTTATGCCACATATGCCTAATTCTAAGATATAAAATTACTTTTGTTGTTGCTGAACAATTTCCTACCCTTCCAATAATCCAGTAACTCTCCATTATTGGTAACTTTTTGATATTTGATTTATTGCATAGATCCAATTGATTATCTTCAAATTCTTTAGGAATCACCAAAAATCCCCCTAAAGTGCGTCCATATGGAATGTGTCCAAAATTTGCTATCGAATAATTTACATCCTTAAATTATCTTTCTACAATGAATTGTAATTTTGCACTTACTGAATACAAAAAAATAGATAATATCAGCATCTATTTTTGTTTAAAATTTTTTATAATTATATTTAGAATTATCTTTGATAATTTTTACTAATTCATAAAAAAGGTTTGATTAAATCAAAATTGATTGTCTTACGAATAATTTCATCGAACTATTCAAATTATATCCCTAAATTTATAAAAAGCTCAATTGTAACTTATCCTTTCATCATATAATCAATTACCATTCAAAATTAACTTAGTCAGAATTACTAATTCAACTAAAAGATAAAATGTTAACAAAAAATAGTTAAAAAAGAGGCTTGAGAAATTTATTATGAAGATTAAACATTTAGGACTTTGATTATATATGTGTTTTAATATTAACAATAAATAATTCATAAAATCATTAAATCCACTTTTATACATTTATCAAATTATATATATTAATTTGAAATCTTATTGATTTAAATTTTTATTAAACTACTCCATTATAAATTTTAAAGAAGATACTCTAAATTAATTAATACTACTAATTATTCAAATTCTATTAAATTTGACTTATTTAATTTTATATTTAGATGTAGTGGTATATTTTATACAAAAAAATTGGTTATCAAATAAGTTTATAATAATGATAATAATAATTTATTAAAAATAAGATCATTATATATCTCCTGATATTTCTAATAATGAATGTTAATGATGCATTCTATATACTTTTGATGCTAATAATTAATTATAAAATTTACTTTCTTATTATTTCTAGAATGCCTTCAGGAATGATTAAGGTGATTGTGGTAACAATTTTCTATCAATTTTAGTGTTTAAATTTGATGCTGATGAAGTAGGTTAATTTTCTTTTTATCTAGCATAATTATTTTATTAGGGAACTTCTTCATATTTCTATTCCCTTGAAGTAGAAGCACCAATAGCAATTTATTGGGTTGATTATTTCCAAAAAGGCTTAGGCATAACTGATAGAGAGTCTCTTCCATAATCTCTAGAAGATTAAAGTCCTTCATTTTTAGGTGATCCCACTAATATTATGAATAAGTATTTACTTTATGACATACTTCTACTTGGTTATTCAACTTAATCTATTGTATCCAAATCTAAGAATTTACGATATGCTGCACAATTTCTAACGGGATCTAGTTTTGCCAAATCTCTAATATATGATTGTAAAGCTCTTCTTCTATCTTCAATAACTGTAGGTCTTTTAGCATTAAAGACACTGCCAATATCAGCTGTATTGATGATGGCTGAACTTGATTCTGGCATTTTCAAATTTGGATATTATTGAATGATTGCTTAATGTAATTCACAAAAGTTTTTATATCTTCTTGAAATAGTCCATTTCTTTAAATTATATTGAACTCTAATCATATATTCAGTATAAGGTTTATTATCAGGAGTTTCTCTAACCATGGTTTGATTAATTGAAATTTATAACTAACTTAAATCAATTGGAGGTGGTAGAGGATGAGTAAGAGATTGATTATGAGTTTATTAATGAGGTTAATTTTATTATTATTATTATTATTATTATTATTATTATTACTATTATTATTATTATTGTTATTATTGTTATTATTAAGTTGTTACTATTGGATTACAAGGGTTATTATCAATACATGTTGATAAATGTTAACTAAAACCATTACTTTAATATTGTCTATTACAATGTAAACAAACAATACTGGAACTATTTTTAAAGATCTTTTTGAATTTTTTTAATTTAGTAACTTTTTCTTCTAATTATTTACATCTCATTTCCATTTTATCCATAGCAGCTGAGAGATTTCTATTTGTTTCTAAAAGTTCAAGAGTAGACTCTTAATAATCATTACTAGGATTGTTTTAAGCTTGAATTTAATAAGTAATATATACATTATAAAGCAATCAAAAGAGCATCATGTAATCTTTTGTTTTCATCTAACTAACTCTTCAAGAATGTAACTTAATTTTCTAAATATGATTTTTCAACCATCCATTCACTTTATTATCTAGCTGTTTATTTTTTTGAATCAATATCATTATTCAATTCTTGTATTTTTTTTTCAAATTCTAATTGTAACTTTTATATCTCTTAAGCTCTTCCATAATCTAATGAATGACATTTTTATTATAATTATTCATTAGCTGCTTTTTAAGTAATCAATTCTTATCTAAGTTTTTTATTTTCATTTTCTAACTAAGATGATCTATCATTCAAAGTTTATATTTCTTTTTATAAATAAACATTTTCTTAACTAATTAAGGCCAATTATTTATCATGCTATTAAATTTAATGTTGACTTTATTATTAAACTTATTGTGTTTATTATTAAATTTATTAGAATTATGTTTTAAGTTGTAATTCACTTTTTGATAATAATTCATTTTCCTTATATAATTTTTCTAATTTGCTACTAGATTGTAATTCTAATTAATGTTTTTCATCTTGTAATATCTTTAACTCTTTCTCTAAATTCTATATCTTATATTATAATTATTTATTCTCTTAATTAGTTTATTGAGAAGCTTTTCTTGTTAATTTTTCTGCTGCCTATTAATAAATTTATAAACTCATTTCATCAAATAATTATGAAACTTATTAATTTCTACCTACTTCCTTTTGAAATTAATCTCTAATTTTAAACATTTCTGATTATAATTCATAATAATTAGAAAATTGATCATTTTTTAATTTATCAAGAATGTTTTCAATATGAGGTTATAATACTTTAGATTGATGATTCTAAATAATGATTTCATAAATACCTTTAGATTTCTTTTATTACTTTATTTAAGTTCTTTAAATTTTTCTTCAAATTATTCTGATAATTTCTCTGTAAATTATTTTAGATCATCCTCAGATCCTATGGCTTTCAATTTGAATTACTTCCTAACCTAATCTAATAATTGCTATTTAACAGTAGGTAAATCTTAAATCACCTAAGTCTTCATCTTCTCAATTTATTATTCAGCCAAATTTATACATTCTCTAAGTGCTCTCTCTCCTTCTGCTTTACATACATAACCCCATGCAGATTCAACATTTGGCACTTTACCTCCATTTATTAAATCAACATAAGCCTTTGCCAATTATAGTAATTAAATTCCATTAACCATGCTTCCTTAAACAGATTTAGGTTTAATTCGTTTGAATATCTTAGATCTTGCTTCTTTCAATTACTAAACAAACTCTCCTCTAAAATTATTATCATGTAGAGAATCCAATTTTTAAAGATCTTCCTCTCTCTCAACTGGCCTAACCATTGTCATACAATCACGTTCTCTAAAGAAATGTTTAATCATTCTTCTTATACGATTCTTTTATTCCACAGAATCAGATAATCCTTTCTGTAATTCTAAGGCATTTTCAAGATATTGTTTTGGATTGATGGAATTTCCTTATTGATCCACCATTTGAAGAGCAAAATCTCTAACAATCCATAAGAATTAAGGAAATGTATTCTCGTTATTTTATTAAATGTCCTAATTGTTATGTAATTAATTATTACCTTAGCAAGATTGACTATTAAATTCAAAGTGTTTAAGGCATTCTCATCAATGTTGCCAACAGAATTGTAAATAAAATAACTACTTAATAGAAGACTGAAGAGAAATATCCTTGTATCATGATTAACATTCTCATCCATACCTCCAAAACCTTCAGTATCAATAATAATAGCCTTCATATCTGGGAATTCAGCATTTTAAGCTGTGATTGTTTAACTCCATATCCACAAACCCTTGGTACAAGGATTTATTGTAGGACCTACTGAAAAACCTCCTGCTTATTGATTCAGAAGAACTCGATTAACAAAGAAACTTTTCCCAGTTCTATATTTTCCTACAATGGAGACAACTCCAAGTTTTTCTGAGCCCAAGGAAGTTAGAAATTATTCAGCTTAAGGATCGACCTGAAATTGATTGTTGATGTATTTTATGAAAGGAATTGCTTTTGGTGCATTCATTTTTTGAATTTTAATTTAACGATTTATTTAACATAAAACCAAAAGGATGTAACAATCTCAAAATTTGTTTATTTGTATTTTTGTATATATACTTAACAACAGAATCTGAGATCATCATAACATATTAACTCAATATTTTATTGTAAATTGATATTATACAATTCTTATGTCTATTAAGTAAAAATCGATTAATCATCATTCAATTAACATTCCAATTAGTGGTCGTTCCAATTGAGTTCTCACATTCATATTCAATAGTCCACAATACATAGGTAACTTAATCTTATAGATTTCTTTTTATCTATTTGGATCTTCTTCCATTATCATTGTTTACTCAATTGAAAATTAGGAATTCAATGCAAAATCAATATTTAAGAAATTCTGTTTTTGATGTAAGTGAATGATTTTGTAAAATTATTCAATCCACACTATTTATAGACTGCTTGAATATTTAGTTACGAAGGCCTTGTTAAAATATTATATGTACTTGAGAAACTTGACTTACTATACTTTCTTAATCCTAATTAATTTGTTCAATCAAACTTGGATTGACCAATTCAATCAAATACATGAAATAGAGTGGATCTTAAGTAGCAATAAAGAATATCTTTTAATTTAATTGATAGTTTTCTGACTCAAATATCTATTGTAATCCATCAAAATTAGGTATTTCAAGGTATTTCTTATCTTTATAAATCACCTATCTCTACTTTTTAATCTTTAACTAAGTAATCATTTAAAGTAACTCAAACTAATTGTTAATTGGATAATGTACCTTATCAAATTTATTCTCAAAAGCAGGTAAATTTATTGAGAATTTGATTTAGGTTTTAAGCTTATCTAAAGTGTGAATACTCAAAAATTCTGTATTAGGTAACCTACCCTAAATGGATTATAATATAGGAAGGAATTGGAATCAGGAACTTGACCATGAACATGACATTAGAAGCAATCTTCAAAGAATTAATATTCTTTAGAAGAATGTAAGTATTCTAAATGATTTTAGATTTGATTTCTTTCTTCACTTTACTAAGTAGCATAGTAATTTCTTAATTAAATAGAAACTTAGTTAGGTGTTTTGTTGGGACTATATAATAAATTGAATAAAGATACTAGTCTTAGATGGGTCGCTTAAGATAATAAATGGTCTTTCTGATTTTGGTTATGGCATCATCATCAACTTATCGCCATCAAAATTTAGCATTTTTGATTGATTCCATTATAAATCTATTTTCAATCAACTCTTCTTATTCTTAGTAATGTATCTAGATGTATTTAGATGTTTTACTTAAATAATTTGTATTTCATTAGCTGAATTATCTATTGTGAAAATATATTCAGTTAATTTGGAGAGTAATTGTGTTAAATTTGTTATATTATTAATCATGACTGTTTCTATAATCCATCTCTTCTTTAAAATTTGATTCTCATCAACATAAACAAGTGCATGACCAATGTTAAGATTAAATAAAGAACTTTGGAGGGAATATTTAAATTTGGATAAAAAAAACAGCAAAATCAGACAAAATGATTTCTTAATCTCTTAAGCAGCATTTCTCAACAAATCTAAAATATAGACTCAAATTCTTTAGGTTATAATTAAAGTGAAGTAATGTGAGATAAATTATTAGTTGGTTTATCAGATATTTAATGATATGTTCTTTGTCTATGAGAATGGAAAATAATGGTTTATTTATTTTTTCAAGATCACTTTGAATAATTCCGAAAAGAAATGGAGGTTAGATTATTTTATCGTTATCATTAAAGTATTGATTAGTATGCAATGATGGATTTCTGGGATACATAACAGATAAATAGGTGTCATTTTGAAAATAACCCTAGATATTAGTATCACTTAATTTCAATTACTTTCCACAACATTTAAATTGAGGTAGCCAGACATGATGTTGGCATTCTTATTTTTTATCAAATTTTTCAAAAATTTAGTTGATAAAGGATTGAATATTAGATTTTGATATCTAATTATGTTAGACTTCCTAAGGAATCTATTATTTTACTGTAATTTAATACATTTTAATAAATGGGTCAATTGTGGAGATCAAATAAATCATACTATTAGAGATTTCTAAAGAACTTAATTAAAGAATAGAGGGTTCAAATTCATTCATAGTTGGATGCTAAATATTAAATAAATTTCAATTACAGCTATAATTCGAAGATATGGTTAAGTGTTGTTACGATAGAACTCACTACTGAAATATTTAAAATGGAGTTTCACATTGAATTATTGAAAATATACTGGAGTCTAAATTGGGGTGCTAAATTCAATTTGATATTTATTCTTAATATCATTTGGTTTCTAAATTAACATGTACTATAAACCATATAATTTCTAATAGATTAATTTATTTATTACTTTGAGATATGGAGATAAAGCCAATATATTATTTTCAAATTAGATTATAGTATTTTTTCCAATATTTGCACAATATTTAGCAATTAGTAATTCCTCATTTGTTATTAAAGTTGATTATGTTTATGTTGCATAAATTCTAAACATTTTCAAAGTTACAGGAGTGAAATAATATCTACTCATATGTTATTAAACATTTTAAATTTTTATTCGTAAATGACCACATTAAATTTATTATAATCTATATTCTTTGAGAATATGAATTTCAGATCTATCAATACTTTTTTGATAGATTAATCATTACTACAACAAATTGCCAATGATCTGAAATTGTCCCCTTATTTTATCAACATCTTGATAAAATGTTGGATTATTATAGTAAATTTCTATTTCCATTATGGATCCTTATGAAGATAAATTTAATGTAATATCCACCTTCTTCCTTAATAATCTTAATCTATTGAACATATTATTAATCCATTTTCATTGATTCTTACAATTGCAGCTTCTTACCAATACATTAATAGATCCTTTATATGAGTTATAGGATATTTAAAACTTTCATTTAATTCTTAAACATTATTTGTAGACCAATTCTCTAAGATTGCTTCCAAATCCTTATATGAATATGATACTAAATTAAACTACAAATCCTCTGCAGTATAAATGACTTTACTTGCATAAATAGACAAATTAATAGGATTTTTACATAAAAAACCAGGTGAACCTGCGTAATCTATATTTGAATTTTCATAAGATTACTTATGAAAATTTAGTGATCTATAATCATTTATCTATTTATTAAAATATTCTTAAAGATCTATCATATTATCAATGTATTTCTTATCCATCTTGTGTTTTATCAAATGATCATACAATTATTATTCATCTTTAGCTCTAGATATTTCTTTTAGACATCTTTCTCTTCCGATAATAAGTTGATGTAATGTTTTGACCACACTTTTATTATTTGTAATGCTATCAATTTCAATCTTGATTAATTTATCAGTTTAGTGTTAATGTTCCAATAACACATTATAGTAGTACTTTTAATGACATTCAGGTATGTCAGGTCTCATATTTTAACCACCCTTATTTTTAAACAATTTTTTATTTTATATTTTTTTATTTTTTAGCATATTAATAGGAATAATATTATAAATATACTTAAGTAATTTAATCAACACTTTTTTTTGAGATATTAATCAAATAGAAATTTATATCTTTTTTTTATTTATTTTTATCTACATTGAAGTTGTGCTTCCTATATTTCTCTAAATAATCGGATATTTCTATAACATCATTATTTCAATTTTATTTTGATAAGCAATTATTTATATTAATATAAATGGGAACATGTTGTGGTGCTTAAGTACCACATACTGGAATTATTTTTGAATTCTCTGCTCTTACTTATTACTCTCGTTACGCCATTATTATTTAGAGAGCATATAGAAGTATTCTTTTGAAAATATTTTATATGTAGAGTGGAAACATAAAAAGGAAGGTTAAGAGAATCGTTTAATAATCACAATTGATAGTTAACATAGTCATGAACCTCCTGCATTAGTAGATGTTTCAATTGATAAACCTATCGAAGTAATTGAAGAAATTGTATTTTCAATAATCATCCTAGATTGATCATACACCTTAAAATGC
Source organism: Paramecium primaurelia (assembly GCA_905182975.1). Classification (NCBI taxonomy): domain Eukaryota; phylum Ciliophora; class Oligohymenophorea; order Peniculida; family Parameciidae; genus Paramecium; species Paramecium primaurelia. The sequence goes on from CAJJDM010000129.1 coordinate 228,364, forward strand.
TATTAAGGTAGATCGTAAATATAGTGAATATTCAACTATTGTAAATAACCTGATCTTTAAAATTGGCAATTTTAATTACAAGGAATATGCAAAATAACTTAGTTATACAGAAGAAGAATTAGCATTACCTCATCAAGAACCTTATCAGTTATAAGACAATACTGTATATGTTGGATAATGGAAAATGGGATTGCGTCATGGTAAAGGTAGAGCAATCTTTCCAGATAAAAGTATCTACGATGGCTTTTGGAAGGATGATTAGATGTGGGGATATGGCAGACTTATTTTAGGAACAGGAGACTATTATGAAGGTCAATTTTTAAGGAATATGGCTAATGGGAAAGGAAAATAAGTTACAACTTTAGGATATTCGTATGAAGGGGATTGGGTGAATGATAAACAGTAAGGTGAAGGAATTGAAAGGTATCCAGATGGTACGAATTTTAAAGGAAAGTTCGTTGATGGAATGAAAACAGGTTTTGGAGAATTTCATTTTTAGGATGGATCAAGGTATATTAATTAAATATATATATAATTAGTTATGTTGGACAGATTATAGAAAATAAGTTTAATGGGAAAGGAGTCTTTAAATTTGTTGATGGTAGAAAATATGAAGGATAATGGAAAAATAATTAGATGGATGGTTATGGTACATTTACATGGCCTGATGGAAGATAGTATGATGGATATGTATCAATTTATGATATCTTTTTTAGTATGTAAAGGATAAGAAATAAGGATTTGGAGACTTTACTTATTAAGATGGGTCTATGTATAAAGGGAATTGGTTTGAAGGGAGGGAACATGGAAATGGAACATTTTATTCAAAAAGTGGATTGTGCAGAGAGGGAGAATGGTTAAATGGTAAACGAGTGAAATGGTTAGGTCAGTATTAGACTGCTTGAAGATTTTGATACTTAATTAATATATATTTATAATTTTGCTGTTAAATTTTATGTGGCAAAATACAAATTCTGTGCTGTCAAATATAACAAATAGTTACGAAAACACAAGAGGTTTTGATGGTTTAGAGAAGAAGAAGCCAGCTGAAGACTTTATTGAAGAAGAAACAAGAAACAATTACAGTGAGGAGGAAGATATGAATAAGGACTAGACTAAAGAATTTGATCCTAATTAATGGAGTTTAGGTAGGTTTGAGATGGGTAGGTATTTAGGTAATGGTAAATTTGGACATGTTTATTTGGCGAGGTAAACACTATAATTTATATCCAATTAGAGAGCGTGAGAGCAAATTCATATTAGCTCTTAAGGTAATAAGCAAGAGACAATTGAATTTGTGTCAATTAACAGGTTCATTAACTAGGGAAGTAGAAATTCTAAGTCATTTGAAACATCCAAATATTATTGGGTTTTATGGTTTTTTTTAGACAGAAAAAAGAGTTTACTTAATGTTAGAATGGGCTCCATTAGGGGATCTATATGGATTAATGAAGAAATAAACAAATAGAAGATTTAGCGAGGAGATGGCATCAAAAATTATTAAATAAATCACTGAGGCTATTGGATATATGCATTCCATGAATGTTATCCATCGAGATTTAAAACCAGAAAATATTCTATGCTTTAATAATGAAATCTTCAAGATATCTGATTTCGGATGGAGTGTACATACTCCATCAAATAGAAGGAAGACATTATGTGGTACACTAGATTATTTGTGTCCTGAGATGATCAATTATTAATCTCATGATAATCGAGTGGATGTGTGGACTATTGGTGTTTTAGCTTATGAATTAGTCGTGGGTATTAACTCTATATTATTTTTCAGGCAGACCTCCCTTTGAGTCTCACAATGAACATGATACAAAGAAGAAGATTATGAATCTAATGTTTTAGTTTCCTAATTGGAGCAGTAAAGAATTTCAGAATTTTGTGAAAGGGATTCTCTAGCATGATTGCAATAAGAGACCTTCCATCACTCAAATATTGAATCATCCTTGGATCACCAAATGACTTTTATATATATATAATAATTAATACATAAATTTAATTATAATATATAAATCTAATGGTACTATTGTGCAATATTATTCGTAGATCAGATTTATTTTACTTTAGAATAGATAAGGTAAAACCAGATTATCTAAATGGTATGTCTATTATGACGATGCTGAAAAAGTTAAATTGCAAAACGAAGTCCATCGATTGATTGTTTGCAGAGACACCAAGCACACTAATTTTCTTGAAGTATTCATTTCTATTAATTATCATAGTTTAGGAATTACAAGATCATTTATAAACGATATGCTGGTTTGTTTTTTGCTTTGTGTGTCGATGTATCAGACAATGAACTTACCATGCTTGAATTAATACACCTTTACGTTGAAGTCTTAGACAAATATTTTGGAAACGTCTGTGAATTGGACATCGTCTTTAACTTTAACAAAGTATCAAAAATATTAATTAAAGGCATATTCAATCATAGATGAGATGATAGTTGGTGGGGAGATAATTGAAACATCTAAGTAAGTCATAATTAATGCTGTCAAGAATATTGAATTATTAGATTGATACATTTTAAGTCATTTATTCTTTTTTTTCATCTTCTCATCATTTCATATATTCTGCCCGCATAAAATACATTTACAAAATTTTTCAAATCTAAAATAGTAATGTAAATATAATCAACTTTGATTAAATCACTTGTTTCAATTTTAAGCTTATTTAGTTAATATGTTGACTCATTTTTACATGTTTATTGAAATAAATTAAATCTCTAAAATTAGAATTAGACTATAATATAAGATAATTGCTCTTATCAATATCAATTATACTAAATTAATTAATGAAAATCATTTTAACGATTATTACATTTTTTATAATCTTGATAGAGTTATCGAAAGAAGTTTTTGTATGATTTCATAACGAATTATTAGGCTTAAGAACTATATTTTGAAAATGAAATTGTATTTTAATTTGATAAAGTATTTACAATAAATATAAATGATGATTAATTTAATGAAACAGATATTGAAAATTATAATATCGAAATACTAAAAGAGATTAAAATAGAAAATGAGAAATAAATTGAATTAAATGGAAATGAAAAAATATTTAGTTTTAATTAGAATACTTATAATAATAATAATAATAATAATAATAATAATAATAATAATAATAATAATAATAATAATAATAATAATAATAATAATAATAATAATAATAATAATAATAATAATAATAATAATAATAATAATAATAATAATAATAATAATAATAATAATAATAATAATAATAATAATAATAATAATAATAATAATAATAATAATAATAATAATAATAATAATAATAATAATAATAATAATAATAATAATAATAATAATAATAATAATAATAATAATAATAATAATAATAATAATAATAATAATAATAATAATAATAATAATAATAATAATAATAATAATAATAATAATAATAATAATAATAATAATAATAATAATAATAATAATAATAATAATAATAATAATAATAATAATAATAATAATAATAATAATAATAATAATAATAATAATAATAATAATAATAATAATAATAATAATAATAATAATAATAATAATAATAATAATAATAATAATAATAATAATAATAATAATAATAATAATAATAATAATAATAATAATAATAATAATAATAATAATAATAATAATAATAATAATAATAATAATAATAATAATAATAATAATAATAATAATAATAATAATAATAATAATAATAATAATAATAATAATAATAATAATAATAATAATAATAATAATAATAATATTAATAATAATATTGATATAATTTTATTAAAGAATGGTAGTATTTAATGTTTATATGAAATAGATAATTACATTTAAGATGATGAAATAATAATAAAATAAAAGGATTGTTAAATATTATTAAATCAATAAGATTGCATAAAATTATATAAATTAGATTAATTCATTTATATAATTTAATGTAATTATAATTCAACTAATACTATTATTTAAATTCTTAATTAATCATAAATATTTGATCAAATGATTATTCCAATTCAATCAAATTGTTAATCTGATTCAATTTTTAATAATAATCAAACACTAATCATATTTAATAAATTATGTTAAACTACACTATTTTATTCTATTTCAATATCGAATCTATCATTTTTAAATCTTACTAAATATGATTTATTAGATGATTTTTCTAGCCATGATATTCCTCAAAGTGTTCTAATAAGTATGTTATTTTGTTCAAGCGAGGAGATATCAATCAACTTTCACAATATTTTCGTTTTGTATATATTAAGTGAGAAGAAAATGTACATTCAAAATCGTTTTGAGAGTTATGCAAAAATTGTTTAAAGATTATCTAATTGTGAAAATATTTAAGATTATATTGAAGAAAATATCACAAGTAAATAACTGTTGATAAACTAAAAGAAGATAAATATGAGTAGCTAATTGTATATCTAATCTTATTTGGTTAAATAATTATTAATTTTACATTATAAAGAAGAATTAGTTGCTATGTTTAATACGAAAGTAAAATAACACATAATCTATCCCTTTTCAAATGTATTAACTTTGACAGAATTACCCTTAATTTTTGCAATATCATAAAAAACTTTAATTATTTATAGAGTGTATTATCCTTAACCTTATTTTCAAATATAGAAAGATGGTAAATATGTTAAGAAAATTAAAATAAATTCTGGTTCAGTGCTTCCATCATCAAGACTGGAATTTAAAAAGTTTGAAATTTTCACTGAATAAAATTTAAAATTTTTTCTTTAATCTTCTAAAATTACATATATTGTAGAAAAATTAAATGATAAAATTTGTATCAATCACAACAAATTATAAAAATCAAATCCTTTTGAAATACTTATTGTTTAGTAAAAATCACAAATTATCATCAATTAATAAAATTCTGTTCTAAATCTTTGCTCGATAAACTTAACTTCTCAATAGAAAATGTTTGTTATTTAAGAATAAGATGTGTAAAATTATATTATATTAAAAATACAGCATGATATTTTATTGATATATGCTTGTGAATAAAATTAACTTAAACGTTCTCATAAAATAAAGATTGAAAAACATTACATCAATATTTTTTCTTTTCCTAATGTTTTGCGAATTGTAATTATATACCATTATAAAATAATTGTAATAGAATTGAAAAATTAATAAATTATACAGTAAATTCAGAATTTAGATCTTTAAATTTTGAATTGTGTTTAAATTTCTGATGATATATTTATTATATTTGAAGATTGTAGAAAGGCCATTATGAATATAAACTCAGAAAAAATATAGGTATTGTTTAAATAAACATACCCCTTTGATTGTAGGGTTAGTCTTTAGTTCATATTTAATGAAGTCTTTATTACATAAAATGAAATTATAATATCTTCAAAAAAGAACTTTAAAAGAAAACTGCTTAATTTAGAAAGTAACAAAAATATCATGACAATTGTACTATACTAATATTTGATTATAGTCAGACAAGTGTAAAATGAGTATTAATTGAAATTATTTTACATTCATGAAGAATAAGCTATTTTCTTATATAATTTACCAACATATGATTTCAAAATCACACATTCTCTAGAATATTAAACCTATGAATCTTACCTTATGTTAAAAGCATTTAAGTAAAATATCAATTATCTATTAATTTATGATATAAGTAAAACAGCAATATTATCTCTTATTCGAATTACAAAGATTGATAAAGATGAAACATTTTTTTTTATATTATCCTCAAATTAGATCCTTTATTATTTTGAAGGCTAATTTATAATTTAAAACATAATCTCTACTTGTTTCAATTATTGTAATAATTTTGTAAATGAAAAGTTTCTATTCTAAGAAGAATTTAAATTAAAAGTAATTTCTTAAATTAATAATTAAATATTAAATGTTACTTTTGAACTGATTACTCTAAGTGATGATTATAATTTAAGGTTACTTAATTAAGAATAAATATTAATTTCTAATAATACAATTAATTTAAGTAACATATATGGAAGCATCGAAAATATAGAAATTTTCCCTCAAGAAGAATATTAAATTATATATCCATTAACATTTACTCATAAAGAATAGAAGTTTTTGAAATATCAATCAGCTGTATGTTATAAGATCCCATAAAGAATTAATATTAATTGTTTCGATGACAATCAATTTTAAATACATGAGAATTCAATTTAGAATATCTTGCATGTTGCTAATTAAAAAAACAAGACATTTTATCAAGTATATTACGAATTAAATACACACGAGATCAATTTAATGTTAATTAATATTGAATTGGATCAATATTAAATCAAAATTGAAAAAATTTAAATTCCTGATGATCTTTATAAAGATCGATTAAGTATGAATTTAATTATAATTAAGGTCATAATATACATATTATTAAAACGACATAAAATCTCTCCATCTTTTAATTGTTAAATGGCAAAAATTATATTACATTCAATAACATTTATCATACAGAATTAAGTTCAATTTTTAAAGTCAATAGAAATTTGGTATCAAGTTATCTATTCGATTCAAATTTTGTTTTTATATCAGAATCATCATAGCATATCAATATAATGTTTATTGCAATTACTTAGGTAAATGAAAAAGAAATTAATTATGATATTAGATTAGATTGTAAATAGATTTTAAATACAATAATTCCAGAAGGAGTGATATCAATATTATGGAATTTATAAATGAGTTTGAAAATATTTTAAATTCAAATTGAAAAAGATCTAATACATTTTGAAATTGGTATTTTTTTCCATTAGTATTTTGCTTTATTGATGTCATTTAAAATTGATAAAAAATTTGAATCGATGCCTGAATTATAAAGTACAACAATCTTGAGATATTAAAAGGAATTTTAATTTGTTAGATTGCTCTATGTTGATAATAATTTTACAATATTGATATTAAGTAATAATGAAATTCATGAATTTGTTTATGTTTACGATATTCGCAGAAGAAAAGTTTAACAAAATATTGATAGCATTTAGAAACTAATTAATCAATAATATACTGCAATTGAAAGGTATAATTAATCTCATTATATCCTTATATCTAAGGATCGAATAATATTTATAACTCTTGATGAGCCAAGATTCTCTTGTTAAACTTTGTGTTAAGCTATACAATCTATTCAGTTTAGTAATGAAGTATCAAAAATATAAATTGAAATTTCAGATTTTTAGTAGAATAAAGTTCATAGAGCATAAGTTAGTATAATTTTAGTTACGTTTATATGTATTTTACTAATTCAAAAGTTTTTAAGGAAAAATAATTTATAAGCAAAATTATCATCGAATCTATAAAGTTAATTGAAATGAGTTATAAAAATTATATTAAAATAATTATTCCATAATAATAGATTATTATCTGATAGATTAGGATTAGCAAATCTGGTATACTGTTCTGTAAAATGGATGAAAAAAATGATTATGCTTTTAAAAATTAGAATAGATATCTTCAAATATTAGAAATGTAAAGAAGTTATATTTTGCTCTATTCATTTTTAACTCCAAAAACTAAAACTATGAATAAAATATATATCAATTGATTACATTAAATTTCTTATTGAGTAATTAATAAACTCTTTGAAATGTTCTTAAAAACATATTTGCTTCTAAAAATAGCTCTCCCTTAGACTGTAAAACTCTTCCTTATTGTAGATGACTTTTAATGTTTATCCTGATGAAAATATTGATGTCAAGGTTTAGTAATATTCAATGGATATAAATGATAATTAATTTAATGAAACAGATATTGAAAATTATAATATCGAAATACTAAAAGAGATTAAAATAGAAAATGAGAAATAAATTGAATTAAATGGAAATGAAAAAATATTTAGTTTTAATTAGAATACTTATAATAATAATAATAATAATAATAATAATAATAATAATAATAATAATAATAATAATAATAATAATAAT
>CAJJDM010000129.1:237544-270050 GCA_905182975.1 Paramecium primaurelia
ATAATAATAATAATAATAATAATATTAATAATAATATTGATATAATTTTATTAAAGAATGGTAGTATTTAATGTTTATATGAAATAGATAATTACATTTAAGATGATGAAATAATAATAAAATAAAAGGATTGTTAAATATTATTAAATCAATAAGATTGCATAAAATTATATAAATTAGATTAATTCATTTATATAATTTAATGTAATTATAATTCAACTAATACTATTATTTAAATTCTTAATTAATCATAAATATTTGATCAAATGATTATTCCAATTCAATCAAATTGTTAATCTGATTCAATATTTAATAATAATCAAACATTAATCATATTTAATAAATTATGTTAAACTACACTATTTTATTCTATTTCAATATCGAATCTATCATTTTTAAATCTTACTAAATATGATTTATTAGAGGTAGATGGATTTTCTAAAAATATATCACAACTTATTGATATTTAGTTTAGCTCTTTAGGTGATCTATTTATAGCATACATCGATTTTATATGTCTTCTTTTAATCAAAACAAAGTAAATAACATATTTAAGTTAAAATCCAGGATTTTAAATTAAAATATTTTAAACTTTTAATGGACCATCTTTGAAAACATTGGTTGAAGCAGATTTGGACTATTAATAATTGTATTTGAATTATGAATAATTGAATTTCAGTAGTGAAGGGTTTCAAAATGTTTTTTTTATCAAAAAATATTTTTATGTGTTTCACTTTACAGATAAGATATTTGTTAAATTCAAAAATTATTACTCAAATAGAATATCTATCAACAGTAAAAACTGTATTAAAATTGGTGAATTACCCTATTTTATGTTAATATCAAATTAGTAATTAAAGCTAATTTAATTAATCTTACCTAAATCTTTTGTATCTTATAAAAATTCTGATAAATAATTAATAATTTATACTAAGTCAAGTTAATCTCCTAGTAAAGTGATTCATCTAAAATTATTTGATTAAAATAATCCAATTTAATACTTTTAGGATACAGTATTGTATTATCAGATGATTACCTCTACAAGGAGCAATGAAACAATATGCTTACCTTATAAAAGATATTAAAGAGCACTTCCTTTTAAAATAAATTAGATAATAGAGAATGATTCGAAATAAATAACAGTAGAACATTACAGATTATAGATTTTATCTAATTTACACGGAATCTCCTCTATTAGCAAATTTCTATTTATACATAAATTCAAAGATGATAAAATGATTTTAGCTATAATTGAAGGGAGTACTGTTATGAAATTGTTATTTTTTTAAAATAATTAAGCTATAAAAATATATAAATTTCTGCTATTTGCAAATTTAATCGACATATTTTTTAATAGATAAGCCATGTTAATAACAATAGTTTATTAACAGTCGATAGAAATTTACGAAATAAAATTCGATGACATATAAAAGAGAATATATTAAACTGGAATAATGATAATTAAGGCGATGTAATTAAATTTTATTGTTTATTATTTACTTGAAGATTGTAATAAGGTTGGGATTAAACTTTTCTAAAATAAGTTTGACTTTGAATAAACTAAGTATTTATTTGATTGTAAAACTTCCCTATAATTTATTAAGGATGATGTTTATATTAACAATTATACTATATAGTTCAAATTTAAATCTTCCTACATTCATAAATTAACATTAAAAGAGTAGGTTATTGAAGTAAGAAATGTACTTGCTGATTATCTTTTATTATTCACTTGTTATCATAATTAATAATATGTTAAATTATATCGAGTTTATTAAGATGAATTGTTTAAACTTTACACTCTTCCTACATATAATTATTCTATCTTATTCCCATTTTAATATAGAATTTAAAAGTCAATTGTAATGATAAAAGCTCAAAGTTTAAATTAAAGTTTCTATATATTGATATATGATATTTTATAAACAGCAGTTGAATCCTTAATTTCAATTACTTAAATTGATGAAGAGGAAAGATATCAATTTGATTTTGCTAATGAAAATGAATATTACTTTTAATTTCAAGAATAATTTTATATTTAAAAATTGGATTAACCATGCTTTCTGCTCAATTTATCTTAAGACAGTTTTGATTTTATATAAGATAAACCACTTAAAATTACTACTTACTCTTAAATAAGCAACTAAAATATAGATTTAGAATTCCATCTTATTAATATTAATAAAAATTATCGATTATAATAATTAAATTTGAATTAAAGTATATTGAAAGGGAATATTATTAAAATTGAGAATATCTTTGGAAATATTGAGACTGTTGAGATTGTTGGAACAGATAATATTTAAGTTATTTTACCACTTATATTTAACAATTATTCTGTTATATGTGAGTATTACAGATTTGGTATTTGTGTAAATAGATCATAAATAATAAGAAATATTTTTGGTTAAAGCACATCTATATTATATTCTTAAGATATCAAGTCAAAAGTTTATTATATTGGATATAATCCAGATGATTCTAATCATGCAATTTATACATAAGAAAATGGTGCACTAATAATTAGTCAATTTAATTTTAGCGATTAAAATTAAATTTTACTCTAGAAATACAAAATCTTAAATAAAACTGATTGTAATATTTAAATTTATTTTAGAATTCATAAATTTTAAACAAATCTATGATTTATAAATATTTAGATATTTAAAAGATTTGTACTTTATCATGTTTTAAAATAAGCCAATTTTTAATTAAAACCTTATAGATACTTTCCAATTTGTTTAATTTGACTTATTAGATGGCATCAAAATTAATAATTTTACTTACTTAATTTTCAACATAAAATAAATGTAGTTTGAATTGATATTTATAAATTTTACCAAAATAGAAGATGATGTATATTTTGCTAATATATTTTTCAATAAAAGTTACGAATTAAATAACTTATTTCCTAATATTTCACCTTCATTCCATTAAGTTGACTTTATGTTAATTTAAATCTATTAGACCATCAAGAATAACAATCAGATTGAAATCAAGTTTATAGTTTTTCTTAAATATCATTTAGCTTTGTTAATGAGAATGATATTAGATCTAAATAATTTAGATTAGATTTAATTTGAATAATAAGGAATAATACGATATGAAAAAGATGTATCATTTAAATAGTCACTCTTTATTGATAACAATCATATAATTTTAGCATTTGAACTTGATTAAAATATATTTATCAATGTATTTGATATTAGTATATTATCAAAAACTAAAAATATTGATAGCATTTAAAAGTTGAAGGATAATAATTATACAGCTATTGAAAGATACAATACAACACATTTTGTTGTAGTTGAAAGAATCAAGGAATATTATCATTAAGTTCATTTACTTACAATAGACAAATTAAGACTTTAATGCTAATAATAATGTACTAAAACTGCTTATTTAAAGTTGAGTAACAATGTATCATAAATTGTTATTGAAATTAATTTTTCAACTGAAAAAGATATAAATTTAGTTTCTTTACAACTTATCATCTTAATAACTAATTTCATTTATATTTTTATTAGATTATATTGTAAATAAAAGAGAAAATGTAGATGATAATATGGAAAAATAATTGAAAATATATTATTAATCAATATATCATTTTATAAAATTAATTAAATAAATTGATTTTTGATTCTTTACAATTATTTTTATGTTTTATTAAATATATATAAATCATATTATATCAATTTCTTATCCAGAATTAAGTATAATCAAATTAGACAACACAAAATGAATTAGATACATTATAAATAAGTAAATTAAGAGTTATTTAAGAGGAGAAATGAAAATTTATAAATAGCATATAATAATTATTATTTATAATTTAATTTATATTTTTAACGACAAACAAATGAGTTCTGATGAAGAATAAGATAATTATAATGAAGATTAGATCATTAATTTGATTTCTGCCTTGTAATAGAAAAGTAATTTGTAATGAATATAAGGTTAGTAAAGACAAATAGAACAAATAATGGTTTAATGAAAACCAATAGAACTAGTGAATCAGATAATTGGAATGAGTTTAGAGAAACCTAAAAAGAAAAACCTTAGTTAAATAATTTTGGCAATTCTAATGAATTTAGTTTATAAAGAGAATAGTCAAAGCACTCTAGTATATCAGAAAATTTAAGTGATTTTATTGTGAGAACTGATAAACCTGTTAAGGAATCTTAATAGAAGTTTTAATAAAATTAATCTTAAGACAATAATGAAATAGTAAGTGAATTCATTAATTTTTTAGACTGAATTAAAATAGAAGATGGATTATTTATTAAATTAAAGAGAGAAAGATTAGGAGATGTTGGAGTAGATTAATGCAGGATTAATGTTTCTGATTAGTTAGATTCCAAAGCCAAAATAAATGAATTCAATTGGAATATAGACTGTTATTTAAAAGGAGAATTCTTAAAATTAATCTACTCCTAATGTTAAGAAAACAGCCTAATAAACAGTATAATAAATGTTTTAAGAACCAGACAGATATGCATTTCAAGAGATTAGAAATTTTTGTTTTAAGCGGTGATTTATGTTTAATTAAAGTATATTTTATATATATTATCTAATATAAATATATTAAAAAATATATTAAAATATGTCTTAGAAAAGCAAATTTTTTTAATGGATTGATTACAGAGTTCGTATTACTTTAGGTGATGGACGTATGTTGGTTGGAACCTTTTTAGCTTTTGACAAACATTTGAATGTGATTCTGAGTGAATGCGAAGAATACAGAATAAGAAAGCAAGGTAGAAGTTAATTGTAAGGTAGGAATCCATGAAATCGAAACCAAAAGAACTTTGGGAATGATCATCGTAAGAGGCGATAATATAATATCATTATCAGCTGAAGCCCCTCCTCATTAACCTCCAAAGAAATAAGAATTATAACCAGGACCAGGAAAAGCCTAACCAATAACAAGACAAGGAGTAACAGGAGCACCAAATATTGGTTTGATTTCATAACCTAAGGGAATGGGTTTACCTGGGTAATAAACTATGATGCCTGCAGGAATGAGTATGCCTCCGATGTGAAATAAAATAAAATTTAAATCATTATCTTCTTACACCACCTCTTTGCAAAACAGTTATAGTTTAAGCTATAAGTGCTTATTCTTTCTCATATTCTGCTAACAATGCTGCATGTTAAGCCTTTCTTTTAACCCATCTATCTTCAATATATTATAAAGTTTCTTTTGCTTCATCCAAATTTGCTTAGGCATTGTTCAATAATTCAGTCTTCACCTTAATTTATTCTATAAAAAAAAGTAATCAAATATATAAATACCAATTGTATTAGCAATCAAATCTTACAACATTGGAATGACTTCATTAACAAGAGCATCAATTTTTTTATTGTAAGTCTCTAATAATTCTAAATTAGAAGCTCTTTCACTATTGTAATTGCTAGTTAATGCATTTCTTCCTCCATCTAATGAGTTTCTAAGTCCATTCAACATACTAAGCACCTTTTTGAGGAGATCTTAATTAGCCAAACTAATTATGATATAATATTGATACTTATTTTATGCAATTTACATAAAGATATCAATTATTGGTTAATATAATACTCTATGATTCTTTAAATTGATTGAATTTAATCTATTAGCTAATGTCTTAAGTTAATCTGATTCAGTTTAGATTAAAACAGGATCTACTCATATTATTATGAAATTACTTCTTAAACCAGACAATAATTAAATAGCTTAATCTAAAACATCTATTGCTGTATTGAAATCACTAATTTATTTATTATAAGTAATTTCATTTTATCTAATGGTCTCTTCTAATTATGCTTTTTATTTTTGAGTTTTATCTAATTCCTCTTATCTTTATGTCAATTATTATTAATATGATTCCAAATGGTTATTCAAAGATCTTAGATCCTCTGTATGTTAAGCTACTTCAGCTGTATAGAAAGTAACCAAATCTGTATAAAATGCCTAATCCTCAACATATTAAGCAAAATCAGCATCAAATAAATTGTTCTCATCTACTTCTGATTACTATCAGTATAATTTATACTAAGGTACTTTTAATTAAGCACTCAATTAGTCAATTGCATCGAAAAGTTTATTAAAGTTAAATTGTGTACTCATTTCACTTAATTGCATAAATTTAGTCATTATTCTTTCAACTCTTGATGTTGGATTTGTTAAAGTGCCTTGATTACTAATACTCACTGCAAAAGTGAGGGACAATAATCCTAATAAGATAAATGATTTCATTATCCGTTTCTCAATATATATATGAAAATTAATATAATATAATTATATTTCATCATTGCAATCATTTACATCTACATTTTTTGTTAAAACACAATTTAATTAACACTCTTTTAATTTAATAAAAGTAAACATATTAAAATAGCAAAATATAACATTGATTATTTACAAATATATCTAAATCTTTTTTTGGCAAACATTATCAATATAAAATTTTAATGGTACATTCAAATGATTAGCAATTTCAACTTAGATTTTTTGATCCATATAGAAAAGTGAAAGGAAAATAATTTGAATATTAACATATTATGACTCCTGAAGGTATATGTATTGTTGGATAAGCTGATCAACATTTCAATATGTTAATAGAACACAATGATAAAAATGAAGTTATGGGTATTAAAATTATTGTGGATGGTTATACTTTGCCTGGAAGAAAAACTTTCAAAGGGAAATGTAGAATACAAGGTTTCCCTAATTCTGATGGAAATATTAATTGTTTTAAATTTGCAAAACCTAAAGCAGATCCTAATTCTACTAATATTTTTAAAAGGAATCTTTATAGACCTCCTTGGGATTTAGCTTAAAATGATTTACGTAATTATACTGGAGGTCCAGGAGAAATAATAGTAAAGATCTATGAGACTGTAAAAAAATAGAATAAGTATTACAACACTGGTGGATGCGATTATAGATCTAATGATCCTATGTTTGTGGAGGTTACAAAAAATGATAATAAAGAAGCTGAAGATTAATGTTTGGGTATTGCATTAGGAAATGTTATTGAAATATAACCAAGACAATATACAGAAGAGAGGAAATATAGAGATATCATCAAATATGATTGTATAGTATAATCTTTTAGAGTTATTTATATGGATTCTTCTAGTTTAGTATCTAAAGGATTTATTTAATTATCTTGTCATACTCATATAAGATATTTGACAGAGGAATATTTCTTGGATAATGAACCAGCTATGATTCAAGTATTGTAAACATTAATAGAGAGTGGATAAAAGGATAAAGAAGAACATGAAATTGTTTAAGAGGCTAAAATATTGGTAGAAAGATTGGATTACTATTTTCAAGGAGAATTATTAAATATATTTATGAGTAAGGAAAATCAAGAGTAATTCAAATTAGATGCTATAATGAGGATATAATATATAGAAGATGAATTAATTAAATTTATGAATGGATGGCCAGAGTTCTTTATTAATTTAGGGAATAAGACGTTTGGGATTAAATAAAAATTTAATTAAAAGATTTATTTAGAAACTATTGAAAATCAATTAAATTTTGAACAAATATGATGAGTAAATTTAATTAAAAATATAATAAATAATAATATTCATTTTAATAACTTCAAATGAGCAACATCGTTTGGACATGTAGAAACCAATGCTTAAAATAATTTCTATGATGCTATTTTAATATCTGGTTTCTATTCTTCTTACAATTTCTTAGCCAAAGGTACAAGATACTTCACTACTAATTACGGTCGCTCATCATAAAATTATTATACAAAATCTTATTATATTATTAATAATAAGTACTTGCTAACATTGTTATGGCTATGCCTTTAGATTTGGCTGGACCATACAATATGAGATGTTAAATTTAAGGTAATGAATATTGAATGTCAATATGTATCATAAGTTCATGAAATAGTGATTCAGCCGATTGTCTTACTTAATTATTTGTAGATGAGACAGCTTTAAAGACCCCATTCCATATATTAACATAATTATTTTAGATTGGAAGCTATATTATAGTAATAAAAATACTTTAAGTGGTTCAACTAATTGAATGAACTATTCACATGTATACAAAGCAATATTCTTATTACCATCATCTATTAATTTGCATAAGAGATCCAAAAATTTATTGGAGTATTTATGACCATTCAAAGCTTAAGCTTCTTTTTTTGCAAAATTACAAAGCCAATCAATAGCTTCTTTCTTTTATTTCCAATCCTTTCCTAATTCTGCTTAATTCATATAATTTGGCATTTATTCAAAATCTGCTGATAATTTCTTAGTATTTGGAGTTCTATTTCTTAATTCTGGTGTTCTAGCTTCTTTAGTTTAAGTAGCACCAAACTTTCTAAATTCAGAAGTTGTTGTAGATTCACCATTTATGATAGTCATAATACGTTTACATTCTCCATCAGGTGCCAATTTTATGATTAATGATTCTAATTCTCTTTTATCCATTTAATTTATTAAACTAAGTAATCCTTCTTTAGCTACTTATCTTACTTCTTAACCTTGATCACAAGCATATAGACAAAGAATTTAAAGCATTTTTTCAAAATGTTATTTATTTGGATCTAATAAATTATTTAATGCATAACATATGTTCACTTTAATAGCTATTGATTTACTCTAATAAACTTAAGTGATAAGAGAGATAGATTTTTATTCACTACAATTTTACAATAAAGAGATTGTTGATTTTCTAACTTCCTCACTTATAAATGTATTGAGATCAATTGCTTTTTTGATTAACTTTTATAATGCTTAATCCATTACACAATCTAAGTCTTTTTTATAGATATCACTTAATTCTTATAGAGAAATCAAAGCATTTTTAGAAACACCACTTCTTAAATTTTCAATTTATTTCACCATTTCTTATAAAATTTATGGAAAATTGTTTGATTTTCTGAGTAATTCCGTATTATGTTTAGCCAATCTTCTAAGATTGTTTAAAGCTTCAAATTATCTATTCCAATCATCATATCTTAATTCATTTAATAAGGTTTTTAAAACTGATTCTGGTTAATCTAAGGGCTAAACTGAATCCAAATAAATTGGTTGGAATGTTTTATCAGCTTCACCCTTTGGTTTTCTTTAGAAAGGTTTAGTATAAGTAAGACCAGTATCTTGATCTGGAATGTCTTATTAAGGATTTTTAACTATTCTAAATGGTTTACTTTATTGAGTAGCTGGTGGTTGACTATATTCCTATTCTTATTGAGCTTATCTGAATTCAATACTGGAAGATTAAGGATGAGATTCAGCTTTTTAAGCACTTCTTTATTATTTCTAAGGTTGGGAAATAATAGTAGGTACATATCCTTGTTATTATGATTGAAAAATGGGTATATCAAATTATTACTGATGTTTTGGTTCAGGAAAAGATTATGCATATTATTCCTTTGGATCTCTTTGTTCTTTTTTGAATCGAAATTGTGGAAGATCAGATTTGTTTGAAGATGCTGTACTAACATCAATTTGATTAAAGAGATCTTCAGTAATACCAAGTTATTAAAACACTCGCTTAGTCAAGGGCTGATTGATTGTGGCCAACTGAGTTAGGGTTTCAATGGTTTTAGAGCGGAGTTTCTATTTCTGGTCTTCAAGGAAAGGAGCCACTTCTTTGATGGCCAACTCTAGGTATTGCGAAAGCTGCATATTGAGGAATCAGGTTACCAGCATCTTATTTCTTTAAACTAGATCAATGAGTAGATCTAAGGATTCTTCTTTGTAAAAAGTATTCTTGTTTGGAAACTACAAGATTTAAACCAATAATTCTCCATCTCCAATTTTCTACAAATACATGACCAACACTTATCTAACAGCAGTTCTAATAGCTGATTTTGAATCCCCTAACTTAGTGTATATATTAACTATGTTGCTACTCTTTACAATGTTAAACTACAAACATCTTTACATAATCTATAAAGTAGTTAACACTATATTAAAGTTATGATCATTCACTAAATTTACTATATGCTCAAACAAGACCTCTACTTATAATGGAGTCAAGACCACATCTTATAGTTCTTCATATATTCTTTATATTGCTTCAGCTCTCATCTACCACTAAGTATCTTTCAAGTCTTCCAACTTGTCAAATGGCAATCCATTAGATATTGGCTCTCTTAATCTCAACTCTTGTCTTATTTAATTGGTCTCTTTCATTTACTCTACAAAATGCTCTACTTGAGATTGAATTCCCATTGGCAATTATGCATGACATTACTTATATTAATTCAAACTTATTAATGTTATCAAAGTCTAATCAATATTTATACATTCATACCTATTCTGTAGCCTTACAAACTGCTATGTTACAATCACACAACTTCCCTAACAACATCTCAATCATATTCTTAACCATCCCACTTCCAGCCTCTAAATGCTATCCTTCTGATAAAAATAACGATTGTAATGAATTTACATTCTTCTATCTTACCAAAAACTTATATTATATAACTAAAATAATCTTACATTCGGATGAACAAGGCCTCTACTAAGCATTGCTGAAAGGACAGCATCAAAACTCTCATTAACACGAATATATGCCTGGAAAAGCTAATGGGATGCCTTCCTCAGATTTGGCTATTAATTATCCATCAATATCTTATACCAATTGATCTCCAAGATTCTCTGACACTCTTGGAAAGCATCTCACTACATCTTTCTTATCCAAGAACTCATTCAATTGTAAGGTAGCATTATAAAGCAACTCACTAGAATGAGTACCATTACTGCAAAATAGCTGGATTAATTCGTTTAACATATTATATTTAAAAATATTATAATAATGCTCAGAATTATAATACTTTCATAGAATAAAACCAACTGATCTTTAAAATTCATGATATTTTTGTAATGCAATTTTCATTAATCATTAATCAATTAAATTAGAATCATATTAAGATAAATTAATTGATTTTAATATTTTCTAAAAGAATCTTCATTAATGAATTTTAGATTCTGTTAAATAATTGTATTTTATCACATAATCATAATAATCATCATCATTAATCCAATAAAAATAGATAATATAGAACTTTTACATGATACACAACCTCCTTTACTAGACTTGCTACTACTCCAGTGATATGTCATTGCACTATTACTATAACAGTTATTAGCATTAAAATCAACAGGATTTGCTTCTTAACACTATCCAGTTTATGTATTCCATTCACATGGAATCAAATTATTTAAATATGGACCTGGTGTTGGAGCTCCAAATTGACATTAAGATTCCATAGTATAATATGAACATGTCATATCTTTGCACATGAAAGCTTGAGCATCAAAATAGCAAGAGTTTAACAAACAAGATTTAGTTTTATTTGTCCACAATTCATTACATGATTAAAGTATGATACAATTCTAGTCTTTCCACATACACTTACCTTGTGGAGAGTAATATTCATTACAAGTATCTGGATCCTTTATATCTGAACACTTTTATTGATATTACATGGATAAACAATTAATTCCATTTGAAGCAGGACAGTAGACATTGGCTGCAATACATTCAGATTGGTCTTTTCCTGGAATGGCTTCACAGGATGTAAAATCATGGCATTACTTATTGAGCCAATAACATCTATTTGATGACCAAATACAATGATTTGACCATTCGATATCAGAGCAGGCCACGTCAACACATTAATTTTTATGAGTATTCCAAGAACAATCAGAAAAGCCATTGTAACAATCAGAAGAATAAATCAATTCTGAACATTTGCATCTATTGTTTAATTCCAAAGTGGTTGATTTAATGAGGGAGGCTGTACTAATTATCAAGATAATTTATATTGAATGCATAATTAATAATTGTTTAATGACAAATTAATTTCGAAAATTCTTATGTTCAAATTTTGTCTAATATATAATTTATTATTTAAAAATTCCATATTGTGGAAATTAATGTTAATAATTTTAATTTAATTTTTATGAGAAAATGCTATTAAAAATTTTATTTATATAATGTAATTAATGATCTTATAAAATATTAAAATTATATTTAATATATTCATTCAAAATTATAATTCTCAAAAGAAACATTACTATTTCTAAGAGGTTGTTACTTTGGATTCTATTCCATCTCTTATATCAAATTTTCTACTTAATCCAATTATCTTTTTAATTCATCAGTTTCTTTTTTAAATTAAATTATGTCCTTTTGTTATGTATTCTTATAAATGATAAATAATTTACTTTTTATTAAATGAATATCTCCATTTACTTTTTAATCTCTTCTATTAATTATTCTTATTTATCTTTTAATTCTTGTAAATGTGATTGATTTATAATCTTATTCTATTTTTATGGATGGATTTACTTTTGCTAATTAGAGTTTGCTGATAAAGTAATTTCTTTTAGTATTTTAATTGCTGATAGATATTAATCAACAGGTATTTATTATAAACATTCTTCATTATTAATAGTGTAATAATTTTATAATATTTATCTAAGTTATTATTCATCTAATAATTTGGATTTAGATTTTGAAGATATTGTTTAATTATAAAGTGCTTTTTATAATTAAATATTTTCTTATAACATTTATTGATTTAATGTTTTTTGTTTTTAAAATATAATTTAAAATTCCTTCAATAATCTATCTTATTTAATTTATTCTTGATCTTTTTCCTTTGCTAATAATTATTTTAATTCTTATATTTCTTATTCTTTTTACTTAATTATATTGAATATATTTTCATCCTATAATGAAGAGTTGCTCTAAGTAGTGTTAAATTGAATTTAGAATTTGTTATCCAATTCCTTATTGAAATTTTCCATTTGTTTACTTAATTATTTCTATTTACTCAATTCTTCTTGTAATCTACATTAATTGATATTTCATATACAATTAATTGTTTTATTGTAATTATGCAAATTTAATCTCAATATCAAGACGCTTTTATTATTCTATTTTCAATTCATTAGATTTTTCTTCAAATTATTATGTGATTAACTTTATATTATCATGAATATTTGATAAGGAATCATTAGAATAATAATGATTTTGATCTTAAGGAGTTATGTTTTAATAAGGAATTAGATGATCTGTTTATTATTTTTATACATGAGGTATAATTTATTATATCTATCCTTTATTATCACTAAATTTATTGTAGTTTTAATCATTGTTCTACTAAAAATTAAGATTAATAAAGCACTTTTTAGAAAGAGTATGTTGTATAGTCTTTTTCTGGAGATCTTGCAGTGCATTAAGTAGAAGGTGTATTGAAATAGCATATTTATTTTTACATATAATAATTTATAAATTCATCATTATTATAAATCATTTTCACAAAACCTTTGAATGTCTTCTTCTAAATATTAAGTGTCAAGATTATTCATCATTACATCCTTTTATATTGTTTCAATAAAATCAATTATCTTTCGACATTAATATAGATATTAATTTTTTAAATTAATATCACAGATCGAAAATTGTATAAAAAGTTGTTCTTTGAAATTATACATATTACTTTATAATACATTGAATTTGTTTATAGGTTATTCTTATTTAGTTTCCCCTTTTGGATAGAGAAACCATTTTGTATCATCATCTTTATCATTTATTTCTTATTATTATTGTTATTTTTATTAGTTTTGTTATTATTATTACTATATTTTTTTGTTTGTTTCTTTGTAAATTTTAAATATACACATATCACTATTTTAATTGATGATATTTGCTATAGCACATGTTAAATCATAATGAACTTTGTAGTATTCTTTAATTAATGGATATAAACAAATGATTTAATAATATTCAAGTTCTGCGTGATAAGCTTCTATATAATCGAATTCATTATTCATTAATTAAATTGACTAGCCTAATGAAATTTAAGAAGACTTATTATTATAATTATTTATATAATAAAGTTTATATTATTAAATCAACCCTAAAATTGATCCAACAAATAATAGGTATAGGTTAAATGTTATTATCAATATATTTACTGATAGAAATTACATCAAAATTTTGTGTAATTTAAGACTATTAAATAATTAATATTTTAATAGAAAATAGAATTATATAATAATCTAAATTATGTTAAATTATAATAATCTTATCTATACTAATAATGACAGAATATTATGTATTTTCAATATAAATATTAAGATATAATTAAACTAATATAAACACTCAAAAATATTGAAATCCAATAATAACAAAATCGTATTTCAATTGATTATATTGTGCAAATTTCTTTAATCCATGTAGAAACTGTTGATAGACTACCACAAAATCCTTTTAAGACAGTATTTATAATCTTCTTATGATTATCATCAAAATTGATTTTAGACATCAAGAGTACTTCACCTATCCAAACAGCAATTAAATTGCATATTAAAGTACCGAATGGAAAATCTTTATGATTCAATTTGCTTATATAATATCTAAGAATTGCTCCAAAAGGTGATAATAATGCTGTTACTATCATAGTCCATCTTTTAAATAATACTTAAACTATTATCAATTTAAGAAATGCTAAATATATTAATTTTGAATGAAATGGAAATTTGAATTCAGTTTCAGCATTCTAACCAAGTTTGAATCCAGAATATGCAATTGTAGTTCCAATAAATAGATTAATCATACTATTAAACCATAATTCCTAATTAGCTAAATTAATGATTCCAATAATCCATGATGAAAAAGTAGTTAAACATCCACAAAATCCTGTGCTGATAGCTAAATGAGAACTGAAATCTTTATTTTTATATCTATCATTATAAAATCCAATAACAAATGATCCAATGAAATTATCAATTAAATCTATAGGTATAGATTAATCAGTAAGAAAGTTGCTGACAATCGATACAATTTCTAATCTAAAACTTACTCCAATATAAGCACCTAATGATAAATACAGAAAATTTTAATTATCCATAATTATTATAATTATTATAATTATAATTATAATTAAATGATAATTTAAGTGAATATCATAAAAAGAAAAAAAGGAATTTTCTAAATAAATTATTTAATTATTAAGATAGAAACTAATATATATACATAATAAATTTTATAATATATATAAATTATAGAATAAATCACTTACAATATATATATATAATTATTAAAGAGATAGAGAGAAGATTACAAAATAATAATAATAATGATGTATTGATTGATATTTCATTTTTTTCCAAATAATATCATTAGAATTTGTAATATTCTCAAGAACAATATTATGATATCAATATAAATGAACATTGTTGCAATCACGTAATCATCAATACTTAATTGATGAGACTAAATTAAATTATAATAATGTTACCTTTCCTCCAATAATTAATTGAGTATCATAAATTAAGTAGAAACCATAAAGGACAACTGATACTGAACATAATAAGAGCCATAAAATGATACTAAAATAGAAAAAGGCAAAGATAAATAGGATAAACATTATAGCAGACATAATGAATAATGCACCACCTAATCATTAATATAATTAATATTTAATACCTGCCATAGTGAAATCTGTTTTTGTTCTACATGCATACACTGTTAATGAAGCAGTTACTGCAAATGTCATAAGAGCAGCAATCAAAATCAAAGTACCACCATTTGTAAAAGCATCCTCACAAACTGCACATGAACCAGCTACAACAAATGAAAAACTAATTGTAAATATTGTTAAAGCTATATAATTATTTGGAACCTTTTTGTTTATATTATATATTGTGTACTTTTCTTGCTACTTTTTTACAACAAAAAATAGCTATTTCTGTTATAAATGATACAGCAAACATACTCCAATAAAATGGTGTTGCATTATAACTAGATGGATTAATTAATAGATCTCTAAATCCTTATGAGAAACATGCTATAGCTACCATAACAAATGTAACAAATAATTGAATTGTTAATAAACTATAAACCTTAACAATAAATTTCTTTCTCTAATCGAATCCAACATTTCCTAAAAATGATTCTCCAAGGTCATATTCATACAATGGATTTTTTTCTAAATTTAAAATTATTTATTACATTAATCATCTACAGGAGAGCTAACATTATTTTGAGGTTGTGTCTATTGATAATAAGTTTCTTTTTGGATTGTTGGTTAAACTTGTTGATATGAGTAATTTGGCTATTAGGGTTGATAATATTATTATTATGGTGGGTATTATTGTTATTATTATTAAGGATATGGTTACTATTGTTAGGAATATTACTAAGAGTACTATTACGGATATTATTAGGGGTATTATGGTTAATTTTATTAAGGATACTGAGTATTTGATTATTAGTATGGATTTGACATAAAATTCTATAATATTAATATTAAATATATCTCAATAATTCATTTTAAATAATCAAAATTTATTGTAATTCTTAATCCATATTAAAAATCTAAACAATACATATAGTATTTTTTTCTTCTTAATAAATAATACTCTTCAAAGGGTTGTATTTAATAATATTTTAAACCATATAAAGTTTAATTCAAACTTTATTGGAATGAGTAATGAAAAATTATCAATTATCTATAATTACTTAACTATTAATAATCAGAAAGTAATTAAATCAACTAAAAATAATGTTAAATAATCAGTCTAAATATAAAGATATATCTTTATAATTAAATTATTTAATAAGTAATTGTAAAATATATATAATAGGATTTCAATAAGATTTGCATAAAAAATTAAAAAGTATTTTGAATCCGATATTAAAAAGAATATATTATTAATTTAATAGATAATTATTTTATTATAATGTATGTATTTGAAATTTGAATTATCAGAATTATTAATAATTTAAAAAAGATAATTATTATCTATTCTTATGTTTCATTACTTTGTTAACATTATAATATTATTCAAAATAACATTGTTATAATAATCGATAGAATCAAAAATTATTAATAGCAAGAAACACAGTCTCCCTTTTTTTCTTTTTTACTATTCCAATGATAGGTTCCTGCACTAGAACCATAACAATTCATATAATTCATTTATGATGGGTAAAATTCTTCACATGTATATGATTCATAATTCCAATAACATCCAATAACATTGTTTAAATAAGGTCCAAATGTTAATATTCCTTATGAGCACTAAATTTCACCATTTAATTGAGAGCAGAGTTTTGGTTGACATTGTTTTGTTTAGTAATTCAATTAACATCCACTAAAATTACAAGATGTAGTAGAATTACCCTAAAATTAAGAACAAGACGTAGCTTAAACACAGCTTTGCCCATTCCACATACATACTCCTGCAGCAGAAAAGTAATAGTTACAATTATTAGATGTAGTAATAGATGTACAAGTTTAGAGATAATCTACAGATTAACAATTTGTGCCATTTGAAGCAGGACAATAAATGTTTTAATTAATACAAATAGATTAAGTTGATCCTAAAAGGCTCTAGCAATTGGTAAAGTTTTGACATTGACCATTAGCCCAATAACATCTCTATGATTATTATATGCAAAAGCTGGAAAATAATATTTCTGAACAAGGAATATCTTAACATTCTTTAGATTAGAAATTCCAACTGCATTCCATAGAAGAGTTAATACAATCATATTCTTGAATGAGTTGAGAACATTGACAGATTTCATTAAGATTTAGTGTTATGGATGTGACTATTGTGATACATAAAGCTATAGCAATTTTTTCAATCATTATATTATTTATTATTCTATATTATCCTAGATTTTGAAAATGTTTTTTATTTAATTTTATATTCTTTATTTCAAATTTTGAAATCTAAAACTTCTAGATAATGTGCCATCAATTTAATGCATTCGATATTTTGAATTAACTTTACTGTTGATAATCTGAATAACTTGGAAGAAATTTAAATATTACCTTAACATCAGAGTACTGATTAAATTGTTGTGTTAAATTTCAAATAAAAATTACTTAACCTACTAAGAGTTGCACATACAAAACTAGGTTCTTTATTAATTTATAGTGATATAAGTTCTTTCGTTATATTAATATTATATCTCAATAAATACTTACTATAAACTAGGATCTCATTTTTGTATTTACCAGTCTATAATTATCATAAGAGAAAGAGCATAATGAGAATTCTTCATATTTGCATAAATTCATTTATTTAAATTAAATCTTGTATGACTTGTTCAAATGATCATAGAAATCATTTACCATAAATACAATTTGTATGACTTGTCCAAATGATCAAAGAAATCATTTACCATAAATACAATCATATATTATGAAATATATTACTGATAACAGTAGAAAATCAATTGATATTATAAATAAAATAGATAATAAAAAGGACTAATAATTAATTCATTATTAGTTAAATAGATTATATTCTGCTATGAAATTTATTTAATTGAATAATAACTCATTCGTAACTATATTGTTTATTGAAATCAAGATCAAAATTAACCAATTCACCCAATTATTTGATCAGAGTTACACTTGATAAATTCATTAACTTTATATTGTAATTTGGAAATACAATAAATAAACTTTTTGAAAATTACTCCAGTTCTAAATTAAATTATAATTTATCTATTTACTTGTTGGAGATTATTATGGAGTTAGAAAATTCAATTATCTAGATACAGGATCAGGTTTGATCATTTTCACTGGTGTTTTTTGATAAATGATCTTTCTTTACATATGTCTTCTTGGAATTCCTTTAATTTATGTGTCATCTTGATTCTATAAAACCTATAAGTCTTCCCATCGGTTTTACATCTTAAGTCTTCTCTTTAAAGTGCTATTCCAATGGTTTTTGATTGAATTATCAGTTCTACCTTTTAATAATCCAGCTATCAAAGACCAACGATTTCCTAATTTTTTATGAGCCTCTATGATAGTTTAATCTTCTTCATCAGTCCATCTTTCCTTATTGATCTTTGGATCTAAATGATTATGAAATCTTTTTTAATAATTTAAGTTTACCTTTCTCTACATTACTTCCCAATCCTCCCTGGTAAATGTTTAGCTATTTAACTCCAATTCTTAGGTCCATATCCAACAACTAAAGTAACTAAAAGTTCATCCTCTTCTTGAGTCCAAGGACCTTTTACTAAATCAGGATTTAGAACTTTTTGCCAACGATGTAAACATTATACATCTGTTCTATCTTAAAAAAAAGATGCTATTTTCTTCCAATTTTTAGCACCATATTAAGACACTAAATCTTAAAGTTGTTGATCTTCATCTTCTGTCCACCATCTAATTAATATTAATTTATACCTTTTCTTTATTGTTTATGGTGGATCTATATGACTACTATTTAATAGAGTTTCTACTTTAGACTTAATTTCATTTAATTTATTTCTATTCTTATTTGGAAGTATTTCCTACAATTTTTTGAAATCAAAAACTGGACAGGAAATGTTATAATGATTTTAAGGATCAAGGATTAATGAAATTTGTGACTTTTATTACAATATATTCATCTAATTGGTTGTTAGTTTCGTATTGGCAATAATAAAGTCAAAATCTAAAGGATGAGTTTAAATCAATTATTTTATTTGATTGATACATTATACTTTATCAATCTTAGGTAGATTGTATCCATTTATTTCAAATTCTTAGATTAAGTCTGGATTGAGCATTTAACAAATAAAAAAATTAATTAAAAGATTAATTATTATATATGTGTTTTTTAACGAATTTCAATTAATTTTATTATTAAATAATCTCATAATTCAGAATCTAAATCATTCAATTAATTCAAACTACTCCTTAAACATATTATCAAACATTATTTGATCTCTACTCTTTATTTCTAAGTAAATTTTTAATCAATAAGGATCTAAAAAACTATTAAGGTATAGATACTTTCAAAAAATTACAATCTTATTAATTGCTGATTATTTTTTAATATTTCCTTAACTCTAACTATCATAACTTTCTTCATTCTTTATTTTTGATTAAAGATTAATATATTAGATATTATTGTTTATTATTTAAATTATCTAATAAACTATGTCTACTTGTTGTTGTCATATTGACAGAAATTGAAAAATTTATACACTTCATTTTCACTCTTAAAAGTGGATTATTATTTGTATTATTTAATCTAATACCTAATATTCTTATTATTTTATAATTCATTCATTCAGAATCAAAATTTTGTTAAATTTAAGACATGAAGATTTATATTTGGCCAACTTTTTATAATCTAAATCGGCTGAATTATGAATTTTAAACCAAATTAATTATTGTTTCTCTGATCATTTGAAATACCTTCTTGAAATGTTAAATAAATTCATATTTGAAGTATTTATAACAAAGGTTAACACCATTGTTTGCAGTATTACTTAATTTATTCATAAAAAAACCTAATTGACTTTTCGTTCCTCAAATATGGTGTTTCTTCTGTATATCCTTTTTTCATGTCATTAATATTCCCCCCAATCATTATTATAATTAGTAAGCTTAATTAAGGAATAATTTAAAGCATCTGCCCATTTATCCATCTGATCCAATTACATGATCATTCCTAAAGTTCTTATACAATTAGTATCAAAACTTCTAGCTGATTTCAATCAATCTGATGTTCCTAAATCATTAGATGGCTTTAAACACTGTTAATATCTAGCTATTTTAATTTTTAGATAATTTTCATCACGGTGCCTAAAACCTTCAGTTCTTTATTATATGGTTGATCAACAACAAGAATCTTGGCTATTTCTACTATAATTAATTAATTACATATCAAGATTATCTTTTCTTGAAAAATATTTCACCTTAATCGGAATCCTATTAATTTTCTAATATTTTCGGATTTGATATTTTCTGTACATTCTAATCCATATATTCAAACCAATCATCCAAAATCTAATGTAATTAAATCTCCATAAGTCTTCTACTTATAAAAAAATTAAAATTCTTAATGATAATATATAAGCTGTTTTTGAATTCAGCTCCTATAATTGACATTATATTATCATCTATTTGTTTTTATAGAAATTATAACATAGATGGCTCATTGAGAATCAAGAATAATACAAGTAATTAATCAATTTTAATAAATATTGTCTTTAACTTTTTGCTAATGATCTATGTTATTAAACTGAAATTTAGGCAAAAAATTGAACTATAAGAATAATATGTTTACAAAAAGCATAAATTATTCAACATTATAATAATAATTATGTTATTTTTAATAATTATTACATGTATTTATCATAGATTATTTATATTATAAAATATAACTAAAATCAGAAAAAATATTCTTTTTGGTTCTCTTATTTCTATT
Organism: Paramecium primaurelia; assembly: GCA_905182975.1. NCBI lineage: Eukaryota > Ciliophora > Oligohymenophorea > Peniculida > Parameciidae > Paramecium > Paramecium primaurelia. The sequence continues at coordinate 258,761 of CAJJDM010000129.1, forward strand.
ACTTTTTTATTTAATCATTAAAAATAGTCACAAATCATAACTTTGGTTAGTAAGTATTTCAATTAATAAATACATATTGAATTTCCTATTTATTAAACTATATTTTAATCTTGTAATAATTTATTTTCATATTATATGTAAAACTTTAAAATGACTAATGATTCTTTTAAAATTCGAGTAATACATAAAATTAGTTTCATTTATTTATATAGAGTTGTTATGGTATAAATTTAGTTATGCATCAAATAAAATACAGTTCCATATAATAATATTGAATTTAAATTTAGAATAATTTAAAGGTAAAGAGCTCAATTTAAGATTTAATAACTTCCTTCAATTACTTTTATTTTGATTAAAACACTTTCTATGTTTCTATTTAAATTTTGGATTCAGTACAAAATAAATTCAGTTTGATATAAAATTAAGATTGAAGACTGCTTACTTTATAAAGTCAAAATTGCTAATAGTAAAAATAAAGTTATTATTAAAAATAAATAATTATATATAATAATTATTAATAGTCTATATATATAATAATTAGGTTTTTATTTACAAAATACTAAATCTTGGTGGATTGTTGTATTATAAAACTTATTAAAATGGGTATAATTGAGAATAAAAAGATTAATATTTTTATAAAAATGATTATTATTGTAAATTTAATTACATATTAATTCCAATTTATAAGAACAATCGGTTAAAAAGTGTTAAAATTCAATATAAAAGAAGAGATAATATGATACCATTTTGATTCTATAAGATTATTTTAGAATGATTAATGATTATCTTAATTTATTAATATATAATAATCAAATTAATATGTAAAATTTCAAAAGATCATATTCTGTATATTGTTATTCTTTTACATTTATTGATTTTCTTCTGTTATTTATATTGATTTAACAATTATTAATGATCTATTTACATGAAGTTGAAGATTTTATTTTTTTAAAGATTAATCGATGTTTAATTAATTATAATATTTAAGGGCTTTTAATTGGTATATACATCAACCAAAGGTGCTTAAATTAAAATACTTTAAACTAATTAGAATTCTATATAAATAAAATGACAAATCAAAATAATAATTTAAATAATACAAAAGTAATAAACTATTATCAATAATGAAAGGAATAATATTTAAATTTTATGTTTCAACTTAAACAAGAGAAAAAAGTAATGCTCGGAATAATAAATAAGCATAAGATTGATCAAATTTAAAATTTTATCATTTATTGTTTCTCAGACTGATTTTAAATCACAACTAAGTTGAATTGTTGTCTAGTGCCTTCTGTCTTGTAAATTACAATTATTATAAAGATGCTTAATTAAATACTCTATAATTAATCAAAAGTATTATATAAAAAAAATAAGAGCAGATATATAAAAATTAAATCAGTAAAATTTAGTTAGCTCTATTTATGTATTTCTCTAAAAAAAAAATTTTGAAATTCATATTTCATTTAGGTTTACTATTCTTTTAAACAATATGATAGTAATACTCTATTAATTTGAAGCTATTTATGTAAATCTTTAATCATATCAATCAAAAATGAATACCTCAACTTAATAATTAAAAGATTATATCTTTATTGGATCAAATATACAAAAATAAAAAGATTACTTTAATTTTAGTACTAACTTCCTAACTTAGAATATATTTAAACTATTTTTAGAAACTATTTTTTTTCCATAAATTAATATATAACTAGATAATATATTTTTATATAACAAGCATCTTCCAAAGTTTAACTTCATTAGATCATCAATAATGATTATTAAGAAAAATTAGACTAAAAATAATAAAGGACGGAACAAACTTATGTTTGTTAGATTTCCTTTTAAGGATTCAATCAGATATTATTATCCATCAAAAGTTATATGAGTAACAATATGCTTCTTTGGAATAATTTCTAAAAATATATAAGTTATTTAGTATTAGATTACTCATTATTTATATAGACTTTTGAAATTCAGCTTGATAGTTAAAGACGTCTAGTTTTTAGAGATTTTGAAGATTCTGAAGATATTTTATACTTTATTGTAGATATTTTTCAAAAGTAAAAAAAGGGATTAAATTTCAAGTCTTTCATAATCTAAAATATATTTGATTGTTCTATATTAAGTTTAATATATAATATAATATGTTTATGTAACATTAATTAAAAATATTGTTAATTTAAATCTAATTTATTTATAGAATTAAGAGCATGCCGTCCTCATTTGATTCTTAATCGATTCATTTTGTTAATAAGGCTCTAAAATATGATAATAAATCATTTCTGATACGCTTAGAGAAATGAGGAGTAAGCCAAAAACAATGTAAGGATTTCTGTTATCTAGCTTAGCCTCAATAAAATATCAAATCCATCATTTGAGAGTGATCAGTACTATTTTCATAAATCTATTAATTACAAATTATCGAATCATCATATAAATATTAACAAATCTCAATATTTATAAGACCTAAAATAGTAGCTATATTAAATTTCAAATTTAATTATAAAAGATTTTATTCATCTATTACTTTTTATTTTAATTAATAAAATATATGTATCCAAAATCACAGATCAATCAATAGTAAAAGATTTCACAGAAGCCATCAACTTCATCTACTCAATAACAGCCATATACCATGAAGTCAGCAAAAAAAGAATCCTAAAAAGAGTCTCATCCAAAATCATAGACCTAGAATACCTCTCTTAAAATTCCACCTTTGATAGGAGATGTACATATAGCTGTAAATATTAATGTTCTAAATTAGGCTGTAACTTTATCAAATCATCCAAATCCAGACATAGTAAGTCTTATTAACGAAGAAAAAAAGATATAAATAAATAGCAGAATAAATCCTTAATCTTCAAAATTAAGTTGTTTCAAGAAGAAGCCTGATCCTATTCTATCATGGGATCATCACTAAGAGAAATAATTGTACAGTGAATTTTTAGAGTTTATAGAATCACGGTTCAAAGAAGTTTAGGTAAAAGTAATTGAATTAATTTTAAGATAAGACCAAATATTAACAAATATTATGCAAAAATAGGACTTCAAGTTTTTATTTATATCTTAAATCTTCTTGAAATCTTTTTTACACTAGGCTACTCAATTCATAATTAAGATCTTGGGATTTTTTTAACGTGCTACATTACTTCTATCTTATTAACTATCTTCTCTCATAGTTTATCTTGGATGTACTCATTCAAATTAAGATAAATTGTTAAAAAAAATATATTTTTGAACTTGCCCTATTATCTTTTCTACTCTGCTTTAGGAGTCTTAAGTTATTTTAAGATTTCACCATTCATTTATTATTTCAACAGAAATTAATCCTTGAAAGAATTCTCATTTAGTGAAATTAATAAATATTTGATATTAGATGGGGAAGATAAATTTAGAAATCCATTAAGACTCTTAAAAAAGAGAACAAAGCCTGTAAATATATTTAGAGAATTGATTTTCCACAGATTATCCGTTCTATCCATGATTATTACCTTGTGCCTTTAAACAGCACCTTAACTTTTTATTTAAGGTTTTTTCAATTCATACTTGTCTAGATGGGATGGATACAATATTGTGAGCTATATCATATTAATTGGCAATTTAATCTATTACCTCTTGGAATTGTAATTTGTTGTGTTAACCACAACTTCTAGATTTATGCAAACAGAACTATAATTTAAATTAAAGAAAATAAAATTAAAATACTTTAAAGAAACTAAACAACTATTGAAAGCTGATTAAAAATAAATTGGATTTATTAAGTCTTTTTATTTTCATATAGACTCAAGTAAATTAAGTACTTATGAAAAGAATGTATGTATGGTTTATATCATTACATTCTTAACAAGATATAAAAAAATGTAAAATATTTAATTCCATTTTATTGATTGTTATGATGAAATCGCATTATAATATTTAGCAAATTGTCTTAAATTAATTTAAGTATAAACAATAAGTCTATTGTATCATGATTAGCATAATTTAGGACATTTGGAGAGTATATTTTAAAAGTAAGATTTTCCTAATCTAATTCTTTAATTTTAAGACGAAGATTCTATTGATGCTTTATGGGATGCTGATTAAATAGATATAAATGAAGAAGAGGAGAAGATTTAGTAAATACTTTATATTGAAAATCCTAAAATAAATTCTGGTTGGTAGGCAGTTTAACATAATTATTTTGTTAACTTTGAATACATAAAATTATCTGAACATTTTATTAAAGTAATTTCAAAAGAATAATAACCATCAATTAAAGCCTCTAAAGGATCTCCTGAAGTAGATAAACAATAAAATTAAGAAACTATTAAATAAAATTTATAAGAAAGTCCTGAATAAATTGTTTAAGAAGCATAAGCTAAAATCACTGTCATTACAAAAAGAGCACTTTTTGAAGAATTTATTGGGAAATTTTCATTTTTATTGATTTTCTACGATTGTTATATCAAATTGAGCTAATTGAATGAATGTTAAGCATCTCTTCAATCAATTTATTCAATAACAAATGGGTTATTCTAATTTTTTTCTCTCGTCTACATAATTTATAGTAGTAGTTAAAATGATTTTTCTAAAGCATTATTAGTTTTAACCCTTGTTCACCCAATTTTATAGTTAATCTCATTTGGAGTGTTTTAGTCAAAAGTATTTAGAGGTGTATCAATAGCAAAATAAGCATTTTATATTTTTTTATATGGATTCTTTAACTTTTTTAAGATTTGGGATATCATAATGATTGTTTTATATTTAGCTGTAAAGAAATTTGCTGATTAAGTCAGAAGAGAGTTTAGTGCTGAAGGATACTTGAAATTCAAAAATTATGCCTCGAAATTTGAAGGTAGTCTTCCTATTTCAGTTTTTTCATATAAGGCAGTTTAAATTGATCCCAAAAATATTATGCAAATAAAAAAATAACCATTTTATTAAGCTGTTATTTGGGTAACAGATGTTTAAGAAGCTCTGAATAAACTTCCTTAGTTCTATATATATTTGTTAGCTTTACCTAATGGCTAAATTGATCCAATATTTGGTATTTCTTTTACTTAGTAAATAAAAGAAAGTTATATCTCAATAAAATAATTATTAGAAGTCTTTATTTAAGATTTTTTCATTCCAGCATTAATTTTATGTACAGTTTCAGTAGAATAATTTTTATAATCTATGTTGTATTTTAATTCAATAACAAATTAAATGAAACTAGAATATCCTAAATCCTTTTCAATCTTATCAAAAGCTAATGAAAGGTTTATAAAAGAAAAATGCAATTTGAAAATTAATATAAAAACCTTAGATTTTTCTAGTTATAAAGATTTAAAAAGAGAAAAGATACTTGCATAAGTCAGAGTAGTACTTGCTTCCATAGACAGTATATTAGAAATAGATGAAGCATAAAGAATATTTTGTATGGGATCTGAAATTAATGATTTTATCAGATGTCTAATAGTGAGTCCAATTTATTAATTAAAACTTAATTTTTATTTAGACGAAGTAGATCCACATCATATTCATTATACTAATGCAATTATTTAATTTTGTCCATCAAAGTTGCATTTTTTACAAGTATATGTAGAAGCTACAGAAATAAAAAATATGTAATTTTCAGTTGGGAGATAAGATAGTCTAAAAGCATTTTCTTATTCTTATTTTCAAATAGTAAAAGTATAAAAATTTAATCCCTTATTAAGATAAAAAAAGAATTCAAAATCAATTTTAGAAATAAAAGAAGAATTTTTGCATTTAGATAGATATAATTTTGAACAATTTTATTTTGAAGTTTCTGGTAATCTTGGTTTATCTTAATGTCATGAATTTTTCACAAAATTTACTGAAATGAAATACCTCAAGTTATCACTTTAAAATAAGGCAGATATTCAGACCTTTGAATTTTAAAGAAATATAAAAAGTCAACTTGATGTCTTAGATATAACTTTTGAAAATATTAGATTAGATTTTTAAGAATTTTCATTCAAGACTCTTAAAACACTGAAAATGATTTTGAAAAAGTGTGAATTTGAAAAAGCTAATTTGATAAAAATATTAGCAAGTTTAAACTTTGAAGATACAAAAGAGGTTTATATAGATATATCTTAATGTACATAAAACTTTACAACCATAGAATAGACAGAATTAATAAGAAATTTAGAGAGAAAAAAAATAGATGTCTTTATTAAGATATGATATATCAATATATAATTATGATAATATAAATTGTTTTTTTAATTTATTTTTCTATATAAGTTTTGTTAGATTTCTATCACTAGATGGCACTAACTGGCACAATAAATATAAATTAAATATTATATTTTTTAAGATAATCTTAAAGATATATTATTATAAGAGATAAAGATAAAGTTATATATTCATGATACAAATAAGAAAGATTACCCTTTTTAATATTAATCTAACAATATTTCTCTAATTTTTTATCACATCGTAATGAATTAAGAAGTATATTTTTAGATTTATTTAACTGTTTTTTAGTGTTGAAATGAAGATTCTTAATTTTCTTAAATTGTATTAATAATGAGTTTGTCATAGCAAACTAAAAATTGAATAAGCAACAAACACTTTAACTAAAACTTTTCCATATAAGCTTAGCGTAAGTTGACAATCATGAAAAGCATATAAGTACAATATCCAGAGTGATAATAAATATAGCTTCGAGATAGGATCGGTTTCCATAAAAAAGAGTATGCGAGTAGCTTTTATCAACAATAGGCTTTAAACAAAAATAAGAGATGCATAATAATTTTCATAATTCGAGGCCCATATAAATGCAGAAAAAATATTTATTTTTTAGGCTTTAGTAAAAAAATGATGGAAACTTTAGCAGATCTTATACACTATCTTTTTATTTTATTGGACCAACCCATTCTATGAATTCTTAATAAATATTTTTTAATCATAATGAAGTCCTCAAATTTTAGATTATTATAGAGGTGTTATCTTAAGAGATTTGTTACTAAGATTATTGATTATTGCATTCATCGATAAATATTGGATGATAAATATCCCTCTTTATTTTTACTTATAAGGAACCTAGGCGTTCATATTTTTATATTTAAATGAATTCTGGCTCCCATTATTAGAATATTTCTTGCTAATCATTTAATTACAAAAAAAAACTAAGTTTATCAAATCTCCAGTTTTTAAATAGAATTTTTTGCCTAACAAATTTGTTTTTGCCTTTCTATAAAGAATGTTTTGTGAAAGATAGTACCAACATCAAAGTTAATTAAGCAGTATTTCTTCAGATGTCCCATAATGATATAAAGTCATTATAACTTTATTAAAACAGTCTTTGAGTTTCTAATATACAGAATTAATTTTAGCATCCTTGTCTGGAGTTTTTTCTACCATAAAAACAACCAAAAATTCACTCTTTGACTATTCATTTCAGTTAATTATTTCATTGGTCTCTAATAATGCAAGGTAGAAAGGAAAGAAAAGCCTGCCAATTTTACTCCAAAAGTTTTATCATCTGTTATTCTCATCTTAAAGGCCATTTTATTTTCTAGTATATCATTAAAGTGCCTTAATTTATAACACAATATTAGGGATTCTTTTGAAGAATGTATAATAATTAATTGTATATAGAGCTAATTATCTATATTTTTTGTGTTTTCAGTTTAGCAATAATGTTATTATTATATTCCTATATATATGTTAATGGAATAAAATTAAACTTTAAATTAAAATCACTCCTATAGTAGATTATATAATCTCGGAATTATATAATCTTTCCAACTTTTTAGTAATTATTGAATTTAAAGGATTTAAACTACATCTTTGATAACCTCATTTGACTTCTTTACACAAGCAATAAAATTATATATATTAATTATTAATTAAAAATGATGTGCCAAAAGTATAACATAAAATATACTAAATAAGATTTTAAATTTTCTCACAAATTCAATATATATTGGAATTATTAAACACAAAGAAATTTTGAATATGATTCTTTTGATAAAATATTGATCCAGACTAAATGTTCTGCTATGTATTGGAATTTCAATTGGAGGTANAATAGGCTTTAAACAAAAATAAGAGATGCATAATAATTTTCATAATTCGAGGCCCATATAAATGCAGAAAAAATATTTATTTTTTAGGCTTTAGTAAAAAAATGATGGAAACTTTAGCAGATCTTATACACTATCTTTTTATTTTATTGGACCAACCCATTCTATGAATTCTTAATAAATATTTTTTAATCATAATGAAGTCCTCAAATTTTAGATTATTATAGAGGTGTTATCTTAAGAGATTTGTTACTAAGATTATTGATTATTGCATTCATCGATAAATATTGGATGATAAATATCCCTCTTTATTTTTACTTATAAGGAACCTAGGCGTTCATATTTTTATATTTAAATGAATTCTGGCTCCCATTATTAGAATATTTCTTGCTAATCATTTAATTACAAAAAAAAACTAAGTTTATCAAATCTCCAGTTTTTAAATAGAATTTTTTGCCTAACAAATTTGTTTTTGCCTTTCTATAAAGAATGTTTTGTGAAAGATAGTACCAACATCAAAGTTAATTAAGCAGTATTTCTTCAGATGTCCCATAATGATATAAAGTCATTATAACTTTATTAAAACAGTCTTTGAGTTTCTAATATACAGAATTAATTTTAGCATCCTTGTCTGGAGTTTTTTCTACCATAAAAACAACCAAAAATTCACTCTTTGACTATTCATTTCAGTTAATTATTTCATTGGTCTCTAATAATGCAAGGTAGAAAGGAAAGAAAAGCCTGCCAATTTTACTCCAAAAGTTTTATCATCTGTTATTCTCATCTTAAAGGCCATTTTATTTTCTAGTATATCATTAAAGTGCCTTAATTTATAACACAATATTAGGGATTCTTTTGAAGAATGTATAATAATTAATTGTATATAGAGCTAATTATCTATATTTTTTGTGTTTTCAGTTTAGCAATAATGTTATTATTATATTCCTATATATATGTTAATGGAATAAAATTAAACTTTAAATTAAAATCACTCCTATAGTAGATTATATAATCTCGGAATTATATAATCTTTCCAACTTTTTAGTAATTATTGAATTTAAAGGATTTAAACTACATCTTTGATAACCTCATTTGACTTCTTTACACAAGCAATAAAATTATATATATTAATTATTAATTAAAAATGATGTGCCAAAAGTATAACATAAAATATACTAAATAAGATTTTAAATTTTCTCACAAATTCAATATATATTGGAATTATTAAACACAAAGAAATTTTGAATATGATTCTTTTGATAAAATATTGATCCAGACTAAATGTTCTGCTATGTATTGGAATTTCAATTGGAGGTAATTAGTTACTAAATTTGATTGGAGATATATGGAAATTTCAAATTTTTACTTCATGAAATAACAATAATCTTAATTAAAGAAAAATAACTAATTAAAGTTAATTTATTTGAGTATAAATTATAAAGCAGTTTTTACTAATTAAAGTTCAACTTATGGCTGAAGAGGAGAGAAAATTAGAACAATAATTGCATATCACATAATTTATTATGAAAATTGAAGTTGAAACTAATATATATGTATAAGAAGCATTAAATGTTATTGAGTAAAGAATTAATATTAGTAAGAATGAAAAAAATAAGAAAGCAAAATTAAAAAAGCAAAAATAGGGTCTTTCAACATCCTTTTCCTAAAAGCTAATATATATAGCCAATAAAGTAGAGGATTAAATTTCGCCTTATTTTTTTTAGCAGTATACCATTTATTATCCAAAAACAGCATATAGTATTCCGATTTATAAAAAAACACAGTAATTTAAATTTACTGAGTAACTTTCTTAATGGCTTCTGAATTTGTCATTTAAGATAATATATAAATAGTGCAGCATGAAATTCAAACTGAAGTTTGATATCAATAATTATTAAATTAGTAAAATATTGCTTAAAAAATAGAGTAAAATGTAGATGGTAAAAAAGCACAAAAATTAATATTATAATAAAGTTTGCAAATAATAGCCTAATTACTCAAATATAATTTTACAAATTTTTGAAGAAACTCAAAAGCTCCAAAATATTGGCAAAAGAAAAAATAATTATTAATTACTTTCTTAACTTTTGCAATTGGAAAAGATGGTTTCTCAGCCTTGAATTGTGTGATAAAAAGTGCTAATTAATTTATATTTTGCTTAGTTTATAAGCAAATTATCGAATTTATTCCATCAAACTCAGTAGGAAAATTATTATTGTTTTATTTTAGATAATGCAACAATGCATAAGTGGGAGAGAAACCAATCAATATTATAACTCTAGAATCTTCTATTGCTACCACCTAATATCCATAATTATATTTTCTAGAGTGCCTTCGGGCTTAGACTATGCTAGATAAGTAGAAAATAGGGTTCATTCATTAGTCAAGAATTTCATCCGATTTTACCTTATACTTAATAGCATTTCATTTTAAAGGGAATGAATTTTGGGAAATATGCAAAAATCAATTATAATTTGATATAACAATTTAATATTAAAAATTAAAAAATTATAAGATGTCAATACAGGATATTAATGGAATCTTATCAGTCTGTTTCTCTCTTGATGGAAATACATTAGCTTCTGGTAGTGAAAAATGACTTTTAAAATCCCTTTGTATCCATAAGAAAATAATTTTCAAAACGCCTGTCATTCCCTAAGAAAATAATTTCCAAAATGCCTGTTACTCCCTAAGAAAATAATTTTCAAAACGCCTGTTACTCCCTAAGAAAATAGTTTCCAAAATGCCTGTGCTTCCCTTTTAAAATAATTTGCTAAATGCCTGTCATTCCTTAAGAAAATAAATTCCTAAATGCCTGTCACTCCCTAAGAAAATAATCTTAAAAATGCCTGTGATTCCTTAAGTAAAATATTTTTTAAAACGCCTGAGATCCAGGGAAAATTGGTATTGAAATGAAGGAAAAAAAAACATATATGATATTTGCTTTTATGAAAAATTGTGATCGAAATAATATCAATATCAAAATACTTCTATTGATAATATTATATTATCTACATTGATCATCACATTCTCTACAAATGTATATATGCATCTATTATAATATATTAAGTTCACTATATTTGAAAAATACATATGATACTACATTAAAATCCCTTTATATCCCTAAGAAAATGACTTTTAAAATCCCTTTGTATCCATAAGAAAATAATTTTCAAAACGCCTGTCATTCCCTAAGAAAATAATTTCCAAAATGCCTGTTACTCCCTAAGAAAATAATTTTCAAAACGCCTGTTACTCCCTAAGAAAAT